>OZ020168.1:17565364-17756098 GCA_963971145.1 Sussaba pulchella
GGGTCAAACGTAAAGCCCGCGCATCGGCTCGTAAACGTCGTAATCGTCGTCGTCCCGATGACCGCTCACCGGCTGCGAATATACGGACGCTATAAGTCCAGGTCATGAGGCCCCGACGGGGGTTTGCGTTCGACGAGCACGACGCTGTCGACGATAGAAAAAATTCGTCTTTATATTAATTTCTCGTCGTCCAATCGCGAATCTCGGGCTCGTCCGAGCGATCGTTTAGTCGTCGACCTCGGCCTGTCAATCTTCCGTCGCGCAAGCACAGAGCTAAATTTCATCGTCTTTCGCATTAGGCTTTTATACCTTCGCCGGTCTTGGCTCAAGGGACGACGACGAGACGAATCCTCTCGCACCGCAACGGCGTTTAGTTTATTACGGATGGTTGTTGGCTGCGAAGATGGTATGTGCTCGATTCTCAGTTCGAATGAACCGCAGGCCGCAGATGCCGTAAAATTCTTCGACTCGCGCAATGGCGTAATGGCTCGGGCGCGCTTCGGCTAATTTCTCACAATTTCTTGGTTGATTCTTCGCTTCGAACTTTCCTTGTACTTTCCGGGTTAAATGCCGGAGTTGCGACTCTGTGGATTTGCGGGATCAAATTGGGCCTGACAGACACGGGTTGCCGTGGAATGCTGGGTATGTTTTTTCTCTCATCAAGGTTTTTAATTCTCGGTTGCATAGGGCTAGTTGTTTTAATGTATAGGACGAAAGTTAGTATATTTATAGATCGACGCTCCGACGAACTTGATTATCACTACCTGTTGCACAGATACTGTCTACCCGGTCGTACAAACCACTGCTTAATATATTTACAGTTGTCCGAAACGCCTGCATCGTTTCTCACTTCAGATCCACCCATCGATATCAAAATTATGGTTTTCCATTAGGACGTGCGTGTATGGAGCTGTGAGCTTTATGATATAACAATCGATTAAATTCCGTACGTGATGCGTGTTTATGAGGCAAGTAAATACAACCAGTTTTAGAAACTGTGAAGATGCGTCGTTTTGTCCATTATCATTTTTTCTCTCTCTCTCTCTTTTTCATCGGGGTTTAGTGTGAAAGAATTTTATAACGAAATTTTTGCCGTACCCGTGCAATAATCGTAACTGTGCTTGCGAGGAATAGCTGGCGGGTCCGTGATCCGTTCGAAAGGGTAAAAAGGTTTCTCGTGCCCGGTTATGATCATTACTCATAAGTCACGGATCCGTACTTACAGTGCTTTGACGTTGATTAGACCACGGTATTTGGAACTGAGGTGCCGCTTTCTACATTGGGTAATTATTGGACAGGCGTTGAACCCCAGTTCCGACAAAAGGGTACAGCTATGATAATAATTCGATCGTCTCGGAGCGATTGAGTCCACGATTGTTTGCTCGGTCTCGTTGACGGAAGTGCGAGCGGTTGTTCAGAATCATAGACAATCGAGTTCACTGAACTCTGTACAGTGGATCAATCAATCATTCGGATGATTCTATGGCGATGGAGTGTACCTGCTTGTATAAAAAAAAAACAAGGAGCTGGGTGATGAGGTTCTTGTGCCGAATATCGAAATCGAGTGAGAAAGCGAGGGATAAAAATAGTTAACTCTAACCTAACGCGAAGTCATCATTAAATTACGTCGAATTATTCGATTCGCCGTTGGTGATCGTCAATTCGCGGGACACTAGAGTTTCACGAATCCACATGTCAATGAACCCGTCGACCGAGAGACTTCCGGGCTTCACCGTACGGGTATTTCGCGTTTAGGTGGGCGAGCGGGAGGGGAGAAAGGGGTGCTGTAATTAATTTTTACGACGATAAAACCTCTTTCGTTCGATAAACCGGAATCTCCAGAGACATTCGTATTCGCGTGTTTCGGAATTTGCATTCTGATTGTAGATTGACAGACCGAAGAATGATTATTTTTATTTTGAAAAGATATAAAATTAAAGTTATTCGCGAAACTATGTATATTTTTCTTAATGCGTCGTAAAGTGAAACATTTTTTTATTGAGAGAAACGAATTTTTGATTTATTTTTTTTTTCGATACTTCAGTGTGGAGTACGAAATTCGTGCAAGCGTCATGTTGAAGTGATTCGCAGGTTTTTACGACATGAGTCGTCACTGTTTTTCGCTGGTCGATGTTGCCTCTGCTTCCCCCACTCTTTACTGATTACGATTTACAGTGGGGTTCTTTACTCTACGTATATTTTAGAACCAATTGCGACTTGAATTAAATTATAAGTGAATTAAACCCCGTCATGGAAATAATATTGCCAAATAAACAATCTGTCATGAGAGTCGAATTTTACTATTGTCTCGAGTATATTTGACTATATTTGCTGGAAAATCTAGTCTAATATGTTCGAACGAGTATAGCATGCATAAACTAAAATCGATGGCCGATGATGCTACACATCCTCGATAACGACTACGACGCTATATCACTGTCGTGATGACGAATCATCGAGCACTGTCGTTCGCTTCGGAGCAATAATTTTTTACTCCCCGTTTCTGAAAAAAAAAAATTTCACGAAAAATCCTTGCGCTTGGAAAAAAAGGTCAAACTCAAAACCATGGAATGGAACAGCACTCGACGTTGTGCACGGAGTTGTACGAGTGTCGGCATTTGCCGAGTGGCCTTCTCTTCCCGTTCATCCTCCGGTGTTCAGTTTCTCAGACAAGCAGCAGCCACCTAAATCAACATAACCGAGAAAAAATTCTAGGCGTTTGACTTACCGAGTGAACCAGCCAGATGCTTGATATCCCCGTGACCGCAGAGACTACGGAATACAAACGTAAAATATAGTTGCACCGAGACTTTTGTGTTAGACCGCGATAAATACAGCGCAGCGAAGAAGAATCTGACAAACAAAATAATACGACTAATGGAAATACTTTATTTTATGGATAAACTTTCCAAAAAAAAAAAAAAACAAAATGAAAAATATATCATGTATATCACAGACAACATTAAGAAAGTTAAAATTTAGATTATATCGTGTGAATTTGCAATGCAAATATATTGCTACAAACTTTATGACCGAGACGAAAGCTGATGAGGCGAGATTGGGTTGTTTTGTTGCCTCAAGCGAGTCTCTCTCAAACGCGGAAGCACGCCGGCTGCTGAGCGTAGGCAAATGAGAACATTCTTTTATATCCTTTTTATCCACAAAATGACTATTTAAAAAGTTGCCATCGAAAAGTTATACGACACGTTGCAAAAAGAGGTCGAAGTTTGCCTTTGTGCAAAACGTTACTGAAAAGTTTACCAATAACATCCATCATTGCAAAATAAAATTCTTCAATCGCATACAAAAGCTGGTAAGTACAACGATCAAGAACGATCATAGACGATTATTCTCGATTTTTGGTAGTTTCTTTTGTTTTTTTTTGTTTTTGCCAATCGACTTCCAGCTCACGTACTCGCAGTAAATCTATGTAATACGTTTTGGTTGAGACAAGTACGACCGTGAGCGTGTACGAAGAAGCACGAAACGCGCTGGTGGATGTTTGCAGACTCTCGTATAAGCATTCGCGAGCTTTCCGGATGAGCGACACACACGTTAACCCTGAAAGGAACGATCTCGCAACCAACGTACTGGATATATTGACACAGAACTGTACTATATATGCGTTCTCGCGACGGGACGACTCAGAGTCGGTTCAGAACAAATATTGCACGACTTACATTGCGGGCATGTAGTCTTCTCCGGTCATCTCGAAGTGGGCTAATGCAGCGGAATCTGTACCTAACCTGGCTCTAGTAGTTAATTTTTTTTCTCGCACTTTTTACGAAGAAAAACGTCTCGAACTTTTTCATCTACGTTCTCAACGTTTATGTTAATAAATCATGTTTACTCTCCTACAAACTTCGGAACGTCTTGGGATCGTCGCTATATTTTTCAAACGTGGTATGGCTTTAATTTGTGTAACGAATTTTTTTTTTTCGTAATCCACGAGTAAACGTTTTTTTGAAAATTGAAAAAATAAATAAATGTCAGTTCAGTTCCTAGTAATATTTTGGGAAAAATATCAACGTTAATCAAAAACCCGAACGTGTGACGATTTCTGAGATAAATTTCTTCGTGTTAAAACAATGTTTTGAGTTTAGGATCAGGAGACGAGTCAACAAAAAATATCAACGACTTCAATTCAAAATAGCGTTGAATTGTAGAATACAAAACATTCATTTTTATTATTATTCCTGTACGTGTCGAGCATACGTATGTTTTTTTCTTCAATAATGTATATATTTACAAGTATGGTATCGTTTTTCGCACAAATATGTGTTTCACACGTGACACGCGCACTCTCACCCTCTAATCGCACCTACTGGCCTCACGATAAATTCAGCTTCCATCCGCTTGTAATTAAATAATTATACTTGAGCACCGGAGTATATAAGAAAAATATACATTTCGTGAGCGTGTCTCCCGTATTATATTATTTCTATTCTAATCAATATCATTCAATCACTATATATATTGAAAAATTCATATAAAAGAGAACATGTGGCAATCGACGAAGGAAACGAAACGTGAAATCATCATAGTTCGATCGTTCTTCTCTCAAAAAGTTAAACTCAGACGCGTTCGAGAATTTATTCTAATCCCCCTTTGCACGTTGCTGTGTATTACACCGAGTCGCACCTAGCGTAGTAGGACGTCTGTGCCACCGTGGGAACGTAATACTACAACTTCTTCGTCTTCTTCTTCCTCCTCTTCTTCTTCTTCTTCTATTTCTTCGTTTTATTCATCGTCCGCGTCTTCATCACAATGTATAGACGATATCGAGAGTTAATTATTCCTGACATAAAATCTCGTGCAGCACCGGCACGATCGAGTGACCTTACATTCTGGCTAACTATCGAGTCTCTCAAATAGTAGTATAGCATACAATCTTTTATATCGCGCGCCTGCCAGCCCCGCAGCCACGACCGTCCGTTCATGGTTAATGGGCAATCGAGGCCCATAGTTCTTGCCGCTGCCCGCGTCCTCCTTGTTGTCCTACAGCCGGAGATATCTACGTGGCATTATAACACCTGGCATTAAGACTTTTTATTTCTATACGAAAAATCTTGTTATGGACGTTATAATAGTCTGAAGTCCGGAGTCCTGTTATTTCTTATCATTGTTTTCGTCGAATTCGACTGGTCTACATATTTTCGAACAGATTTGTGATTATCGATTCCGACTGGCATCGAAAGAATGCCCACTGGGTTTGCTTTTATTTTCGACAGTAGAAAGAAAGCTTCCTATGTAAAGTCAGTCCAGACTGTATCGTCAGCTTGACGCAGAATTAAACCATTATTTTAATAACTCTCGTAATGTTACTCTGGCGCACAGGGATGGGAATATTTACTTCGAATCGCGCACTTGCAAAAACCTATCAGCATTTGGAAAAAGGTAATTAGTCTATTTCTCCGGAGCCAGGTTCACCAAATAATCATATGAAGAGGGAGATGAATCTTTCGGACTTTTAATTCCCAAAAAAACGAAAATTAACTGCCAGCTGGGGAAAATAATATTGAAAAAAATAAAATAAAAGTAAATTATCCCTATCATAAATCCGTAGATTAGTAATTAATCTTCGTCACTGCTGGAAGACACTTTCCGTGGGTCCACGTTAATTTTTGCCAAAATTTTTACAATCACAGCGATTCGAGGAATCGGTCTATTTGTCGTATTTCCATGCCCCGTCTTCTTCATTTACATCTCACGTAGATCACGTCCGCGTAGCTGAATCGGACGTAAGTCCCCCCCCCCTCTCCCCTCCCTCTCCGCAACGCCATGCCCGTTGACGCGAGCCTTATATCTGCGGTCTCTTCTCACCGTGACGAGAGTGTCGTCGCAGGCAAATCCCGAACAGAGTCGATAATAAACTATCGAGACGGGGAGACGACGTTACGCGCGCATGGTTTACTTCGCTTGTGGTCCCCTCGCGCACGCGGCTCCCAACGGCATCAACGTTGCAACGGCGTGCGACGTAAATGCACACGCACCGCGTGGAGCACGTATACACGCGTTGTACGGACCGCCGGTGGTGCGTATTTACCGTACAGCATATGTGCTGCAGTCTTGGCGTCGAACGTTCAGCAGATTCCGCACAATCGTTCGTCTTGAAAACGCATCGTACGTCTTCGAAGCACGAGTATATCGTGACGATCTTACCGTCTCGGAAACGTTTGCGAAGCTATCGACGTGCGGCTTCTTCTTCTTCGTCTTTCTCGTCCTTTCTCGTTGTCTTTTCTTCATTCGCTTCTGGATATCCAGCAGGACCTCGCGGGCAGCACATGCCGTCCGCCGTCGACGTTCGGGACGACAGTTCCAACAGCCACCGAAGCCAAGCTTGAGCAATTTTCATCGATCGTACGAGACGATCGTAAAGCCTTCGAGGCTCGAAGCGCGAGACTTACTTGGACGCGTGAGGCCCGACACCCCGAGCGTTTCTTCCATGTGGGCCCCGCGACAGCTAATCGGCGCATGATGTCGTCGGTCTCTCCTCGTTCAAGAGACTTTTCCGTTTTGGCAATCCGAATGGGAGTGTTCCAATGCGGAATTCACAATGCCAAGTGCATTTCTCTCTGGCCTCGGTCCACTGGAATCGCGATTTTTTCTTCTCGTCACCAGGATTTATGCATATTGGATGTTTATGGTGAATTATCACGTCCATCTCGAATTAGGACCTCCCGATAGCCATCGGGATAGCAGACAAGCTGGGAGTCTGTTTCCTGCCATCGATCAACCACGCCCTTCATACTTGAAAGACCTGACGTTATGCCCGGACCTTCGGTTTTCATGTGTTTTCCCAATACATCACATTTATAGACCCTCGTCATGTCTTCCTGGTAAGGTCGAGAGGTGGCCCTAGTTCCACGTCCGACGTCTCGTTCCCGTCCCCATCCGTGCAACCCTCTTCCGTTCTCTCTTCCGTCATATCGTCACCCGAACTCGTCGATTGTTCGGTCCTTCTGCCACGGTTCTTCATGATCGCCGCTGCATTCTTCGCGCTAAGATCCATTGGCTCGTCCTGTTCGGGACCGAGCGATCTCAAAAATTCCAGACTCTTTTCCTGATTCACCCCGGAAGGTTGTGATTCATTCGTATCTAAAACCCGTTGATCGATTCTCGAAGGTCTCGGCGGACCAAGCTGATCGCCATCAACGTCCGCGTCATTGTCAACATCGTGTTTCGGTGACGGTGTGGATCTCGGACTGACGCTTTCGCTGGACGATGAGGACAGACTGGTGATAGGAATTTGGGGCGTGCCCAGTTGGTTGACGTAAGGTACGACGAATCTTTGTTGGAAGGGAAAGAATGGCGAGTTCAAGAGATGCATGGGGCTCAGAGCCGGATGAAAGAACGGAGGTCCTCGCCACATGGGAAATCTCGAAGCCTCGGGCCTCATCAGTTCGTGAGGGACTGGCATGAGATCCGATGGTCTCGTGATCATTTGGGGCCTCGGAGAATCCGGCTGTGACCTCAAGGACGCTAGATCCTGCGGCCTCAACCGAGGATCGTCGAGTTTGGGCAATCTTCCGTGATAACTGTTGTTTCCCGCTGCAACGTTCGTCAACCCTGAACTCGGATTGCTACCATTATTGCTGCTATTGTTGTTAGCCGCGTCCAGTGAACTGAGCACCTTTTCAAACGGCGACTTGGGATCTTTTAGTCGCGCCTGTGCCTGGTGCGACTGCTCCTGCAGGAGACAATGGATCTTGAACCAATTCGAGCGACGTCCGTATCTCGAACCCGACTTCGACATACCCACCATCAGGCATTTTCGCAAACGGCAAGCCTTGCACGCTGTGCGATTTTTCTTGTTGATAACACAAGCTCCGCCATTCTTGCATTCGGATATACTGCCCAGATTGTTGTAAGTTCGGCCGAAGAAAGACTGCGCAACATGTAATAAGAAAGATCAAATGTGGTGTTCGAAACGTAATCCCGTGTGACTCCTACGAAGCGAACTGTGGAATCCAATGTCGTTGTCTTTTTCTTTCTTAATTGCAATACTTTATCGATCAATTTTGAACTAACCTTGCATCCCTCGCACGTGAACGCTCCAAAGTGAAAACCCGCTGCCGGTTCTCCGCATACTCTACAGAGTTGATTCATCTGCAATCAGTGTGATAACAATTCAAATCGAATCAAAGTTCCGTAGTTAATGTTTTTATCTTTATTTAATGACTGAAAAATCGACATAAACTTCTATCAGTTTGAATGTACGATATAATTTTCTGGACTTCGCGAGATTTTATATGCGAAAAAAAAATTCGCAGATCACCGCTGCAATGGTCCTTCGCTCATCCGCCATTATAACGTGACAAGACTATGGCTACTCGCGTGAGAAACGACGAAGGGGTTCGGTCGCGAGATACCGGTGTGTTCCTATTAAAACCTGGTTAGCCAGTCATTACAGAATCGCGGGAAGCTCGTTGCAAGTGCATCGCGTTCGGTCTGTCTTCGTCGTCGCCACAAAATTATGTAGAAAATGAATAAAGAGAGAAAAAAACCGAGAAGAAGAAGTTTCAGAGAAGAAGATGGAAATCGGCAGAATGGCAACGAGCTACGGGGAGAGGGAGAAGATGCACCGTAGAACGTAGGGAGTGAGAAATAGGTGCAAGAAAGTGCAAAGAGAATGCAAGGGACAGGCACCATCGAGCTGGCTGCGCACACAGTAGTGAGCAGAGTAACGTGAGAGGAGTAACGGTTATAGTCCTCCAGGATTCTCGTAGATTCGAGTAGCGGTTGAGCCTAGCAAATAAGACGTATTCAACGAGTGAGAGGCGGTCGTGGCCGCGAGGCCGATTCCCACGCAACAAGAGCACTCGGCTTATTGCCTCGACAGTACAGGCAACAGGCAACTAGGCACCAACAGGTGGCTCGACTCACTCCCGAGCCAATCCTCGTTTGGGTGACAGATTATTTTTTCCTTCGTCTGTAAGGACGCGGCTATCGTGAGGTCCTTGCTCAATCATCCAACTGTTGTGGGACGCGTATTACTTCCGGAAATAAATAATGAATTATGGAAAGCCTGGCCCTTCGGGTGAAGAGTAGTTTGGAGGTTGATTAGTTATTTATTTTCGTGAGGATGGAAGGGTGAATTGTATTTCGTTGTTTTTTCGGAGGTGGACAAACTTTGTTTAGAATTGATGATCTTACGCGAATTTCGTATCAACACGAAGCAGAAGGTCGTGGTTAGTCGTCATAATGATTGTTCTAAGGGATCTCATAACGACCATGGGATTGAAGTGAATTTCAGATTTTGTTCATTGCATCGTTTTTCTGATCTAGCAGAAATAATAAATAAAGAGCAGATGGAAAATATCAAGCAAGGTTGCCTAACTTCATCAATATCTCGCATTCCTCAAATCAATTGCTGTCAGTCTTGACACCACGAAATAGTATACCCTACAAGAAAATGTTTACCTTTAGGCGTTAATTTATGATAATTTATCGCACCGTAAATTATTTTAAAAAATTGTAATCGAAGAACCATTTTCATCGACCATTTTTTCAACTATAGCTTGGTGCCTTTATGTCGAGTTAGGGTGCCACTCTAGTTGTAATGAATATTCCGAACAATGGCGACGTGATTCGGTGACGTGAATAATCCTAAAAATATGAAAGTAAATAATACCAGAACAAGTCGAAAAAAAGCGATGAAGCGTCGAACAGATGACGTTACCATGACGCACTGCGGATTTAAACTCGTCCTCGCAGTCAGCCCGTCATACATAACCATACGGATGGTCTTTACGCAAGATATTATAGTAATACGCCTGCGCACACCTCAATGACCGAGCAACGGAACAAAATAATATCCTACGTCTCTTTCGTCGACGGGCTATACTTTCAAAGGGTAGACAAACCATCCGCAACGTATGTCCGTGGCTTGTGTACACCTTTGCACTCTCCGTCCGTATTGCAAAACTTTTGCTCCGACGAGAAATCGTAACCAGCATCGCAAGCGCGGAACCACGAAACCGTAATTTCTTGCGACGGGCTGATCGCACTCGCCTTATACCACCCGCTAGATTCCCACCCTCCCTTTACAAGCCTTATTTTATTTATTTCGGAATAACCCGAATTGGGGGTTTCTGAGGAATATTCTTATTTATGAAAAACTTTGAGATTGGAATGTTTATAGAACTCCAGGACATATTATTTTTCCTTCTCAAGTCTCTCGCTCTTCAGGTGTCCCCAGTTTTTTTTTCTTGCTTCGGATCGTCCATCGACGCGGAGATGTCTCATTAGGTTATAATGGGTACACGCACGTATGTTCGCTCACGTACCATGACAAACCGACTGTGCCGATGTGCACATGAGAATAGATGTTACAAGTTAGACAAGAGTAGACGCAGATCCGCCATTCTACTCACAGTCAAGAAGGAGGCGAAGAAATACACAATAATAATAATAATAATCATAGTAATAATGATAATGATAATAAGAATAATAATCGCGAGGGCCGTGCGTGTACCCATACGTCGAAGCACGTATAATACACTCCGAGCATCTGAGGGGGCGAATAAGAAAAAAAAAGTCACAATCACCCGTCGTGGTTATTACTCATTATCGGTGTGAATGATTATTCTATAAAGTGACTCGAGAGAGGCGTTACCCAACGTGACATACGTGTAATTTACGACAAACACGACAATACAACATCGACGAGTGATTGAGCAGAACGTAGATGGCGAATTTCTATTGAATAATTATATATCCGAGCTGATTTGTGCGATCTCACTCTACGACCTTTTTCAAGTCTGCATTGGATATTTTTATTTTTATCCTTGCTGTCAAAAATTTGCGGGTGACGGAATTTCCCGGAGAATCTTGCATTCATATTCCAGATTTACAGAGGATAATTTTTATTTCTGAAGCTCGGAATATCGAAGAGTTCATAAACGTGACTCCGATGTCCTTAAATTCAGAAAAAAAATTCAACTTTCTCCGATATTATTTCACAATCAATACAGATCAAAATCTCGATCCATCCTCCGTCGCCAAAGATGCAGCAAAACCATGGTAGATTTAAATCTATTCGATAACCAAGACAATAAAAATTTTGCTGCTATCACGACGAAGAAATTTTTTTTCGACATTATACGATGTGTTCGCCAAAAAAATGCCTGTTGCATACATTCAATCTCTTTTTCCCTCTCCCGTCCTACATATCCTCGTTATTATGCCGTTCATCCCGATCTTTATCTTGTACTGGAAGAGTGGGTGTGCGTGGGAAGTCAACAAAGTCCCAACGTCGCGGCGTCCGGTATTTCAAGCCTGTACAGTCAGCGAGCCATCGGAAAGAGCGGAACATAAATATGCGGAGCACTCACCACGTCAGTGTTAGCGGGTGCCGTGACGATACTCGACGTCGGTGTCCACCAACCGGTGCTCGTAGCTGTCGTGGGGATGATCGTGCTGCCGCCACCGCCACCGCCACCGCCACCGCTGTTTCCACCGATACCACCGCCAAGAATCCCGGCAGCAGGAAGATGGCCCGCCGGTGGGCCGAGGATGACGGCCGCCGCTGCACCACCGCTGCCCCCCAAGACTGCTGCCGCGTTCGACAGATCGCCCACGTCCATTCGGACTGCCAGCTTCCAGCTACTTGCTCCTTTATCCCCGTCGCGCTGCTTTCGTTTCACGCTTCAACGTTCGTCTCGCATACGCTTGCGGAACCAACGGTAGCTGCGCCACTCCCACTGTCAAGCACTTCTTCATTTTCGAAACCAGCACGCGCGACAATGGGCCTCGAAAGTTCGACAATTTTACGGATGAACGATTCCGATCACTCGATGCGACCATTCGTCGCGACGACTTAGAAAGGAAAATAGAATTTCAGGCGTTGAGATTGGTTTTTCGTTTTTTGTCTATTCAATGTTGATCGTCTTGACGTGTGATGATGGTGACAGCTCTGAAATTGTGGAAAATGAGGAATTATTTATTAGCATTTGTGCGATAGATCGTGTGTGAGATATAATTTGTTGATTCGAACTTATTTTGTATATAATCTTGTAATTTCGGACAAAATCGCTGTAAATTTCACGAAATCGAGACTCTCTTTTTCAAATTCTTGTCACATTTATTTCAATAACGCCTCGCGATACCTACAACGATTCTTAAAATAACTCTAACTGTATTCCTAATCTGCCCAAACCTCGATTACGAAACCCCGATAATCGGGAGTCCCAACTACGCGACGCCCGTCGAACGACGTCCCGCACGGTGGGGGAAACTTTGGGCCAATCAGCGATCGCGCAACCTGCGCGGACTCCCCATTAGCGTCAGTGCGCCACCGCGTCTGCAAACTCGTCCCGCCAATGTTTCAAAAATCGCAATCTCATTCTAACTCGTTGCCAGTAGCAATGCATACGAGAAACACTTCGTGCTTCGATCAAACCATCTGGACGCTCGAAATATCGAATATCATGATAAATATGCGGAAAATCTTGAGGGTGACATCGCGCATGTACACAAATAGACAAATGTGACGAGAATTTTAGAAAGCTTGAGGGTAATAATGTTTGAAACGAGGGAGTGGACTGCACATTCGTTCTGAACTCGGATGAATTTGATATTCGGTTTTCCCTCGTTAGGGCGATCGGTGTTAACTCAGAATAGCACCGGCTGCGACGGTGAAAATATATTACAACTTAAGTGTGTACTGTAATCATGAAGGTATACGCTAACATATAAATATATATATATAACAACGCGTATAATCGATCTCGCGCGCTTACCACGTACTCGACGCCCGCGGTTACCCGATCACCTCGTCGTTTTTCTCCCACACCTGAATATATATTTATATCAATATATGTATATATCAGCGAGGTATATCTATCCACCTAAATCACAGGTGCACGGAAAATATGGTGAACGCGTCGAGCGTTGCTGGCCCGGCACGCCACTGCACTCCATTACCCATACGAGACGGCTATCCTAATTAACTAATGACAAATTAATTAAGAGTCGTTATCCCTGAGAGGTGTATACCGGTTCGTCCGCGTGATGCATAATCGTTCGGCCTGCGAAACTGGCTCCGTGGCGTCCTATCCGTGCTCGCACACGTATAATCCCCGTGTTCCATGGATGTACAACTATTCACAATCTTTTGTGTTCCTCATGCTTTTTTAAGATAAATAAATTCGTAAAGATTTAGAAGAAAACATCCTCTTCGTTCAGACGGTAAAGCAGTTCTGCAGCATGACAGTCGAATGTTTGGATGATATGAAATCACAGTGACACCTAATTGGTGTCGCATATAATGAGATAAAATTGGATCCAACCGCGTGGTAACGAATAATTTTTATTTAAAAAAATAATAATTAATAATTGAGATGGGTCGGTTAATGGTTTCCCAGAATATTTTATCGTGCAGTCACAATATCATTTAACACACAACTCGTTTGCCGACATAATTATGACAATAATTCGTAAAAATTAATCAGGAGTTAAAAATCCAATTGCACCTACTTAGCAGTGAAAATACTCAGCTGTATCGTAATTATTCCGAGATATATAATCGCACGAAATATTAAAATCCATTACGTTTGAATTTGACTGAAACGCGAGGCTATTTCCGCGAGTGTTATCCGTATAACGACGAAGAGCAACGATCATCCCGCGAAGCGTACACACCTGTGGCACCGTGATGATAATTACACGCGCGCGAACGTCTTACGAGCTCGTAATAATAATCCGATATCTTGCAATTCATTTTTACAACCGCGTTGAGCACAGCGAGAGCCCTAAGCGTACCGCGCTGCATGAGTCGGTCCTCGACTGATCGTTCGACGAGTTTCTCGCTCGATCGCGGCGAAGTCTTTCCGCGATTATCCATAAAAAAATTTCGCGTGCACGGGATAGATCGTCACTCCGTGTTGCGTCAATACGCAGATAAACTGCGGTATGTCGAAAAAGCATCGATGAATCTGCGCGGGGATTTCGTCCGAGGGTTGGAGATGTTGCATAAACACCGTAGAGTGTAAACCATCATTCCACGTCGACGGAAAGTGTTTGTATGGTAATTTTCGTCTTCGTTTGTTAATATCGCAAGTCGTAAAAGGGACGACGCAGGCAGTGGAGGAGGCAGACGCGTGATTATAAAGACTTTCTCGCGCGTACGGTGCAAATATGTTGCAGTTCACATAGAAGAAGCGCACAGGTAAGACCGAAGTAAATAAAAAATACGAGAAATGATTGGCAGAGGTGTGCGAAAACGATAATTGGCGATATGCCGACACCATCGTCGATAAATTTTTCTTTGAGTCTTGGCTAGAAACCTTTAAAAACTTTTTACAAAGACTAACGCGTAATACGGAAATCTAAGACTATTGCGAAATTCTCGAGTCTTCGGATTGGGATGTCGGTAGACCAGTGTTGAGAAAAATGTTTAGTGAATGTCTCTGACTACTTTATCACGGTGAAGAAGTTGAGTTTTTTTTGCAATTGAATAATTGCTGGGAGAACAAGTTTCAGAGAATTTTTTTTCACATTTGCAACTTCTTATTTCGTTGTATCTTTGATAATTCTGGACCCCATTTAACTGTTCTCTGTTTAGTGCATGTTCGGAACTAATTCCAATGCTTAAGTTCCGTCGGATCGCCATAATTGGAACCAGCTTTATTTTTTCGGTCAAATCGGCAAACTTGACTACGCGAAACAAGGTTTTAATTCCTTCAATGCTTCGTTTTTCTTAATGAAGTAAAACAATCAACTATTTGATTTTTCTATTACACCAATTAACGTTCTTAAGACTTTAAGGCGTTGTGAAATCTATTAGTTCTGAATCCGGCGGAGCACAGAGAGTCTTAGGGGTTCGATAAAAAACTAAATGACTGGTCTTGAAAAATATTAGATATTATAAATGTTAATTATCAATGTAGGCATCTTTTCGAGTATTAATTTTTAATGTTTATTAAAAAAATTGATGATATACTCACTTTATCCAACGTCAGCCAATAAGACGACCCCGAAATAGTTGAATATGTATTTAATCCACAAACGTTCCAATCACTGTGTTCATTCAACACTCTCCACACCAAGCCATCAGTTTGATAGTCAATAGCTTCAACCAATGCCTCAAACTCTCCATAACTGATTACATGAATCTTATAACTTAATCACTCTAACCATAAGTATGCTTATTCGATAAATAAAAACTATATTTCACGGCACGATCAAAGTCACACCATAAAAATAATAAATCCATATCTTCACTGTATTAAAGACACGATCTTCACAACGCACGTTTCTGTTTTTCCCCTACACCGTATTTCCGGTCCTCAATTTCACCGTAAAAAAAAAAAAAATCCCCAAAAAACGTTGAACCACAAAAGAACGGTCAATCTGACGTTTCTTCCTCCTTCAACTCCTTCGACATCTTAAATGTTTCCAATTGTTTCAGCCGTGACACAATAAACTTAAGTTCCCTCTTAGGGGGTGTGTCCACGTCGTGTGTAAGCTTCAAGCACGGTCGATCAAAATCGAAGCGACGAAATAAAAAGATTAAAAAATAAAAAATTAATAAAACCAAGAAAAAGAAAACAACAACAAAAATAAAACAACACCGACTTGAACGAGAAAATGACGGAGGTTGTACAGGGCCACGCGAGCTCGATCGTGCGTCAGTGAGTCGAGCTGCACCGGCCGGCGGGGCGTGCGCTCGTGTAGCACGTGGCCGCAAGACTGAATCTTATCCCCTACCTTTGGCTGAGGCCCCCAGCATCCACCAGCGTCAGGTCCGTTTGTCCGGTCCGTCCTTATCTCGCGAACGCGGGCCCATACCTGACTGAGAAAGACTGCTGTACTACCGCGCGGGGCCTTTTCTCACTCCCCGCGAGGGGCATCGCTACGGTCGATCCGTTCGCTCGCTTGCAACCGCAGCATCGCGAAGCAAACGCGGCAGCGGCAGTGGGCTTACAACAGCAACAGCAACAGCAGCAGCAGCGACAGCGGCAGCAGAAGCATCAGAAGCAGGAGCATAGAGGGACCGAAGGATCCACCATCCGGAGAACAGCGTACCACCGCCACCAGCGCAACGGCCAAGTGGGTAGGTGGGTATAGGCAGGTAGGTATGTACAACCTGCAGCACACTCCTTTTCTCTACCCACATAAGCTTCACCCGGACACAATCTCACCCACATATCCGGATATTATTCGGCAGGACTGTGTGCGATTTTGCAAGAAAGCTACACACTTGTCCAACCGTGTCCACGTTGGAGGAGGATGGGTAGGCATGGACGTACTTGTAACCTATGGACGTATGTGATATATCTGTGGGATGGCTTCGTAACACTCCCACTACGATTTTTTACGTATTATACACGTCCCACCAACAACCTGCTGCTGCTGCTGCTTTTGCTGCTGCTGCTTCAGTCGTAACTGCCTACATCTGCGACTATTCCGGTCCACCGCGATGTTGGGGACTTGGTTACATTTCTTTGGGCAACTTTAATACGATACTGTAATTTTTTTCAGGACCATTAGGAGTTAGCCAGCTGGCAATTGGGTTTCGAATGGAATTCGAGATGTATCGGGAAAATAGGAATGTTCCATCGACACGTCCGATTGGAATCCCAATGCTCTCGAGAAAATTCCAATACGTCCGGTAGAAGTTCTTGGTCGATAAAAAATGGTGTCTTGGACGAAAAAGGTCCTGATTTCCTTCCAGGAGGTATCAGACAATGCTGACCTCCGAAGTTATCAGTTCTTGCCATGCTTTCATGAACTTTAAAGTGCATAACTGGATGAGGATGAAGGGGAAAAACTGACTTCAACGTAATTGCCTGAGTCTACAGGGATGGTTCATAATGATTAGGTACTTATTTAGTTCGTTGTTCAGTTCAAGTGAGCTCTGGTCGTTACACTGCAGTAGCTTTGAGCATACGGCCATATCAAATTGAAGAACCTCCAACTTAGGTTTACTATTGTGGTCTACGTCGTCAACCACTAATTTGAGTTGGAATTATTTTACTCTATTATTCATGAATCAGCCGCTCAGCATTTCTGGTTGTCTACTTCAATCAGAACGACCTGTTCAGAACAACAATTTGGATTCATACGACATGCCTCAGATACCAGCGCTCAATCCGACGAGATGTTACAGCCACAATCCGAAGATCCCAAGGTCTGACGCTTGCAAACTGCGCTCGAACCATTCTGCCGATAAAAATCGTCGAGGCAATCAAGTTTTGAGAATCTAGGTTAATTGCTATGCTTAAAGCTAGGATAATTGCAATACGCTTTTATTCTCTCATGACGACACCGCAGAGCTTTCCCTAGCAGATTCGAACACCGACGGAAGCACTGAAAAAGTTCGAAAAGCACTGAGGGCTTTTCAAACATTAAAAGCACCATCATTTTTCAGCAAAAGCACCAAAGAAGCACCGAATTTCTTTTCCGGTGCTTTTCGAACATCAAAAGTACGGGAATTTTGGTCCTAAGCACCAAAAAAAAACCGAAAAAAATGTATTCGGTGCTTTTTCGGCGCTCGCGACCAAAATTTCGGTGCTTTTAACGTTCGAACAGCACTTGGTGCTCATCGGTGCTTTTTCATTGGCCGATTTTGTTGTTTCCGTGTTTTCTTCGGTCCGCGAACCTACTAGGGTTGGCCCCTAGCGGAGGCCTGTTGGTTTTGGTCGTAACTTTGGTCGCCAAGGTGCGTATGCGCCGCTGCATCTCGTCAACAGGTCGACTGGACAAAGTTTCTATCTACCGTAAACCATATAACGATGGTCCCCAGTAGAATTTGAATGTGTATTCGTTTCAAAATCGGCACTGGCAAACCGTTTATGGAATTTCGAAAAATATTGATTAACGTAGAGTACACGTTAGTATGACGCGCTTCTCAAAATATTTCTCGCGGGTGAAGCGCGGTGTATAACCATCATGACTATCGAGAATAAGCAGCGGACAAACAGCATCGAGGCTCATTTCGTTTATGTGCGCGCGAAACGTACTCTCGTCGTGATTTACGGCCCGGATCGGAGGCGCGCAGTAATCGCGCTACGCTTATACATACACGTACGTATATATGCATATGCGAAGACGTGTAGTGTAGAACGAATGAAAAATTCAAGTGCGAGTGGTTGCCTGAGAAAGCACGAGTCGAGGGGGGCAATGGATCGAGAGGCTGCTTTATAAACGAAGTAGGAGGCGCCCGATGAGCGGCCAATAGAAAGAGCCGCCACCCACGTTGCGATAAAAATTAATTTATCACAGAATAACCGCCTACGCCATTGCGCCCCGATCGAGACTCACGATTCGCCGCTATCACGCGAGATAGCGTTATCTGTCGGATGAAATTGAAGCCCGGCGACTCCTCCCGTTGGTACATGCACTTGTGGCGATCAATTAGAATAATCATGGGCGGGACGGGGAGTGGGGATAATGCTGGACTATGAAGAAATTGCAGAGCGGGGATTGCGAATGATAGGCTGTAGGTTGAATAGATTTGTCCGCCTTCGAGTGGAAACCCGTTCATTAACGCTGGCTGTAGTCGGGAAGTTTTTTTTTGTTACATCATCGAATCATCGAGGATTTGTGGATCGAACGCCATTTCACGGGTCGAATGATTATGAGAAAAAAAATTCAGCCTGGGTAGCTCGATGGGGTGAAAAGTTATAGCTAGTCTGGATCAGTTATGGAAAGTTTATTGGCAAGTTGATGAGCGAAGGCATGCAGCATCGACAGGAAACGTAGTAGACGGCAAACTTTATCAGGTGTAATAATTAAAATTGTATTCATTATTGTTTTCGTATCAAAGGAATCGAATGGTGCAAATGAGAATGCAGATTGTCGGGACACTTGCGGATGATGTCAGTGGTTCCATCTTTGCGGTTTTATTGAGAAACTGAGGGTGAAGTCGAACGTTCTGTCGAGAAACGTGCTAACTGCCTTACCGACACTGACTTTCCGCAGCATTGTTGCGCTGGGTAATTATTGGTACGGGTTTTTCGTGGAAGATGTCGCTGTGTGCTTTAGCTAGAGCCTACATCCGTTTCTGAAACTCCACAACAACTCAAACGAACTGCAAACTACTCTTATTATAATTCGGTATTTCCGGTCCCATGTTTTTATTCGATTCTAATTAAACTTAATCGAAGAATCATCGTCGATTCATAGATTAACCTTAATCTTGAAAAACCTCGACGTAGCAGACACGTGCATTAAGTTCGCCGAGCTTCCGTTCAGATGTCGCTCCGGCAAACCGGAAGTTTTGTGGATAAAGGCAACAAGCTCTGACAATTTTTCCCCTCATCTCCGCTTCTACATTTCACTCGACAGTCGATGACAGTCGGTGTGTCGGGAAATTTGTATTTCTTGTGTATCGTGAATCGCCCTGAAATATTAAAAAACTTTTAAGTAATTTGGAAGTTTACACAAATGAAGATGAATATCACGTCCGCAGGTACGATAATTAAAATTAATTTTGTTCACCTCAAATGGAATTTTTTTTTTTTAAATTCGAAAATAAGCTATTGGGAGTCGTTGAGGTTGACGGTTTCGGGCAATGATTTGCAAATCCTGCCAGCCATAACCTCAAAATCCCTTACTATGGAATAGAAAAATTCTGAATTTACATACATTTTTGATTCATTATGCATTTCAATATGGTGGAAAAATTATAAATATGTGTAAGAATTTTTAACATGATGTATTTATCGATGATAATGTCCAATTCCAGCGGGTATTATCTCCCTCCTGGAGGAGCCGATGCCGGAGTTGAAGGTATTCGCTTTGAAAAAGCTGGACATGATTGTGGATGAATTCTGGCCAGAGATATCCGAAGCCATCGAAAAAATGTATGAAATGTTGCTACCTCTGATAATAATGCTAATTGATATTAATAATTGTATAATAATAATAATAATTGAATTGATAATAATAATAATTGATATTATTATTTTCTTGTGATTTATATTTTGCAATTCTTCGATACAGTGAAATTCTTCACGAAGACAAGGGCTTCAATCAACACGAGCTTGCCGCTTTGGTAGCCAGCAAAGTCTACTATCACTTGGGAAGCTTCGAAGATTCGCTCACTTATGCTCTTGGCGCCGGAGAACTTTTTGATGTGAATGCGCGCAACGAATATGTCGACACTACAATCGGTAAAAATTTTATTGATTAAAAATGCAATTAAAAATCATTATGCAAATGGTTGATTTTTTAATTTTTTTCCAGCAAAATGTATCGATTTTTATACTCAGCAACGAGTGCTAGATGTTGAAGGCAAGATTCAGCCTGGCCATAAGGCAATAGACCCAAGGTTGGAAGGTATCGTCAATAGGATGTTCCAAAGGTGCCTGGATGATAATCAGTATCGTCAGGCTCTGGGCTTGGCCTTAGAAACTAGACGCATGGATATCTTTGAAGCGGCTATCATGCAATCGGTAAGTTACAATCTGTCACAAACGTTTTACAATTTTTATCTGAGAAAAATATTTGTTTCACGAAGATAATAATTTGTCCAGCCTCTTCGGTGTTGTTTTTCATGTACAACAACGAATAATATATGTTCTATAGGGCTTGATGATCTTATTTGAGTCACATAAATATTATCAATCGAAAAATAATCTTTCCATCTAAAACCACTGGCTTACCTACGTTTTTTCTTCAAAACCAGTAATTGCGGGTTCTTGCGAACGGCGATTAACAATCGACTCGAATAGCCGAAGCTTAATATAACGAATCGAAATATGACGTAGTGATATACAAAACGTGACTTGATCGTAGGAAATTGATAATTTCGCAGCTTGTACAGTCACCGATTTCAGATCTAAATTAAAAATTCCGAAATTCAAAATAACAAACCAAATACATCAGTTCAAAATGCAAAAAGCTCTTCCTGTTGGGAGAAATCTGACAACCAATATTTTTCTATTTTCATTGTCTTCGAGATTCAAATCTCCAGATAGAGCAAACATAAACTTTTACACACTTGTTGCATTATCAATGTTAAATAACCTAAAACATTCCTGCAGGACGACGTCAGTGGAATGCTGTTGTACGCTTTTCAAGTAGCCATGAGTCTGATACAAAACCGTGGTTTTCGCAACACGGTTCTACGTTGTCTCGTCAGTCTGTATCGTAACTTGGGCACACCTGATTACGTCAACATGTGTCAGTGTTTGATATTCCTGGACGATCCTCAAGCCGTCGCCGAGCTTCTGGACAGATTGAGCAAAGGATCGCAGGAGTGCGTTCTCATGGCGTATCAGATCGCTTTCGATCTGTACGAATCGGCGACCCAACAATTTCTCGGTTGTGTTTTGCAAGCTTTGAGGGCAACCGCGCCGATACCGAGCGCTCTCATGGTAAAACCCATTGTAAAACCCGCCGTCAAAGCGACGACGGAAGCCACCGCGGAACCTGCGGCAGCGACTGCCGAAGCGGATGCTCCCGCGCCAGTTGTCGAAGAAAAAACGGAACGCAGTGTCGAGAGCCTGGTAAGCGATCGACTTTTTAACCCTTTGCCCGTAATCCTGAATGAAATTATTTTCCAGAGCCCGGAGGAACGCGGCCAACAGGAACGCGTCGATGCCCTGTCCAGCATCTTGGGCGGTGAAGTATCGATAGATCTGCATTTACAATTTCTCATTCGCAGCAATCATACCGACATGCTTATTCTTAAAAATACCAAGGATGCTATCCGGGTGTCGATATGCCACACCGCGACTGTCATCGCCAACGCTTTCATGCATTCCGGCACGACGAGCGATCAATTTCTCAGGTTATTGCAATCAGCTTTTGTCTTTCAATCGTTGCGTTGATCGTATGAACCGTCGTATTTTATTCTAAATCTCGGAGATCGTAAATTCTTAAATTATACATAGAATAAATTATTAAGTTTATTATTATTATAATTAATTATTATTATTATTATTATTATTATTATTATTATTATTATTATTATTATTATTATTATTATTATTATTATTATTATTATTATTATTATTATTATTATTATTATTATTATTAATTATTATTATTATTATTAATTATTATTATTATGATTATTATTATTATTATTATTATTATTATTAATTATTATTATTATTATTATTATTATTATTATTATTATTATTATTATTATTATTATTATTATTATTATTATTATTATTATTATTATTATTATTATTATTAATTATTATTTATTATTATTTATTATTATTATTATTATTATTATTATTATTAATTATTATTACAAGCCGAGAGTAAGCTTGGCCACTATTTTTAAATTTTTTTATTCGATCAATGAGTTTAAAAAAAAAAAAATTGTCCCGAGATTTCGATTATAAATTTCGACAAAATCGTTCGGAGAGTGTACGCGAAGTTGTTTGGTAAATGTTGTAATTGAACATTAAATACGAGTTTTATTCAATAACTAGGGATAACTTGGAGTGGTTAGCCCGCGCGACCAACTGGGCAAAGTTGACCGCTACCGCTTCCCTGGGAGTAATCCACCGAGGTCACGAACAGGAAGCTCTGGCGTTAATGCAATCTTACTTACCCCGGGACACCGGTGCCGGTGCGGGATATTCCGAAGGCGGTGGACTTTACGCCCTTGGCCTTATCCACGCGAACCACGGAGCAACGATAACGGACTATCTTCTCGGTCAATTGAAAGACGCCCAAAACGAAGTAAGCCCATCACTAGGAGCTCGCGATCTACCAAAGTAGTTACAATTCCATCATCGACTTCTGCTTTTAACCGATATAAATAATTTCATTTCCGATTTATCCGCTTTTCGAAGCGTTCGTGCTTTCGCAACGATTTCGTGAAACTTGATTGGTTGCGTAATGATTGCTTTGTTATTATTTTTATTTGGTATTATTTTTTGTTATATCTTTATCGACAAATATTCACACATCATTCACACACAGTTATTATATTTTGCATACTAATTTCCGATCTTTCCATTCCTTTTAATTTAATTGAGCCACGTTCATACAAATTAATATCATGGTTTTTCAACATTTTTTTATTTAAACGCCAGTTCGTCTTTCGTACAAGAGAATGATACAAAACAATCAAAAAGAAAAATATTCGATAATATTCGGGTATTCCAAAAACTATAAATATTCGTCTACTCAGCTTTTGATTCGCCCGGTCCAGAGCGCTCATTCTCTCGTCGCCGTTTCGTGCGTTATCTTCGTATTGACCACTTTTGGTCTCGTCAAAATGTGTCCGTCTTGGACGATGGTTCAGAGCTGACTCCTTCTCCGGTGCGTGCCGGCGAATCGCGAGCGATATTTCCGCATGTTTTCCGAATATTTCGTAGGTTTTCGTGTTTACGATACCGGCTAGTGCTACTCTCCAACAGCTCGTTAAATATTTCATTACAGTTGACAAAAAAATTCGTCCTGTATATCGATGGGTCAACGAATCTCTCAAACATCCAATTTTCTCAATAAATTTTCAATCAATTCCAATCCAATCAATCAACGAACTTCGTTTCAATGAAATTCAATCGAACTTCCAATTTCCATTTCGATGCTAGATTTTTTTTTTCAATCCTCAATTTTGGTGATAAATTTTGGTTTTTTCATTGCTGCCTCTCTTCCAGATGGTGAGACACGGTGGTTGCTTGGGTCTGGGCTTAGCCGCAATGGGCTCGCATCGACAAGACGTCTACGAGCAATTGAAGTTCAATCTTTATCAAGACGACGCTGTTACCGGCGAGGCCGCGGGTATTTCCATGGGTATGGTGATGTTGGGTTCGAAGTCGACGCAAGCCATCGAAGACATGGTCGCGGTGAGTTTAATATTACATCCGGTATTACGTTACGCGTCAATATTGTTTTTCATCGAAAAGCAAACTTATACGAACCCGCGGGCTTCGTTTTTTTTTTTTTTTTTTTTTCTTTTGTTTCCTTCCTTAAAGTATGCGCACGAGACGCAGCACGAGAAGATCCTTCGGGGTTTAGCTGTGGGAATAGCTTTCACGATGTACGGCCGTCTCGAGGAAGCCGATCCTTTGGTGACGTCACTTTGCGCTGACAAGGATCCGATACTTCGTCGAAGTGGAATGTACACTTTGGCTATGGCGTATTGCGGCACTGGAAACAACCAGGCCATTCGAAAACTACTTCACGTTGCCGTGAGTAATTGAATCGCTTGTTCTCGTAAATATTCGGTCGCGGACAAAAAAAGCTTTGAAGTAGAATCAAGTGGATACAAACGTAATACATCGTTTATTTATGTTTTTAAAAATTCATTTTCCAAGATGTTTTCCATGATTGTAAAAAATTATTGCGGGCAATTTGTGCAAAAATGTAATTTTTAAAAGGGAAATCTAAATGACAAAAAATATATATCTTGTTGTCATTCTTTTGGCGGCATAAATGCACAGTTTCTGATACGATAATTTCTTGAATAATATTTACGAGTCATCGAACGAGTTACGAACGCAGTGCCATTTTTATCCGTCAATAGGTTTCCGACGTCAACGACGACGTTCGTCGCGCAGCCGTTACCGGTCTTGGATTTCTACTGTTTCGGTGAGTTTTTTGTAATAATTTTTTTTTCTCCCAATCGCAAGCCCCGGAAAATTTTGCGACCGTTCGAGCATGAATCGTTGCATTCAAGCACGTGCAATTTGTTCTTATCGCCGATCACGCGGGTGCACGTCGGCATTCCAATCTTGCGGCTTGTCCAAACTGTTCGATAAAACGATTGTTCAAACGGATTATTGGGTTGCGAAGTAACATTATCGGCTTTCTTATGGCCGCTAAGTTACAGCTGCGCCACCGGCGTGTTTTACTTTCGCGTTGGCACGGAAATACACGTGGGGCGCGAAATTCTTCGCCGACCGGACGGACGAATATTTAATTGAAAAACTTTGCCGAGTCGTTGGAACGTGGACGAATACACCTGCGGAAAGAAAAGTGACTCCGCGACGCGCGAAAAAGTTAATTGACCATGGCAATTAAATTAAGTTTGTTTGGCAGTGATGAAGATGATTATGGGAGCGAATTATATTTTTAATAAATACAGAAAAGCGGTCGGCTCGTTACTTCGAAATAGTAAAAGCGATTTTTTCATCCTCATAAAGATAGCTTTGTGACGGTCCGACATTTTTTTTTCGGGATTTTGATGTCAATAGGTTCAAAATGTTCTAAAATGTCCGTGTGTGTGCGTGTGTGTGTGTGTGTGTCATGAAATCGATAAATTCGTCTAAATTCAACAAGATTGAGTCGTAATTCTTAAACGAGGCACGGTTTGGAAAGCTTCGTACGAATCTTGTTCCAATCAACGCTTTAATTGAGGGATAAATGCAAATTAATTTTCGTCGGGAAAGACGCAGAGCCGTTGCGCATCACCAAATGAGCTTCGTGATTCGTGACCGGACTACGTAAAGTATCTCGCTACTGCTTTATATATACGTGGAAGACCATCGATTTAATTCGAATCGTTTAGGGTTTGGCTTCCGCAGCGACGACTCCCGGAGGAACTATTTATTCGTCGAGAATAAATAGCCCATACTTGCGACCTTATTCCCGCTCTGAAATGTTCATGAAGTCTTTTTGCGATTAAGAAGAAGTCGAGTTTTTTTTCGGAAAATCCATTTTCGTCGAAAATTTTAATTCATTATTTGGTCGATGAGTATTGGAAAAACTTCGTCTATCGGAGAGTTAAAAAGAATATTACGTACGGACGCGATTACACCGTATCGGTCGCGACGGAATAAATCTCTTGTTGCCAGTTGACCCGTAAAGACAATTTAAATAGTACTTTACGAATTTAGCATATGCTAAATTGAGCCCGCTCGTCTGCCCAATTTTAGAGTTCAGAACGCGAAGGCTCTCAATCTCTCTCTCCCTCGTTCGTTCCGAACGTAAATTCGATTCGTTCCTGGCCGTGGTGGTTTTTTACAGGACCAAACTATATCGTACGTACGTCGATGACCATGGATATATCTCTATTAAGGTGATTCTTATTTGCGTCATTTTTGAAATGTGATTGGGCCACGGTGTCGATCAAAGGCGAAAAAAAATTGTTTGATCTTAATTTGAACCTCTTAGTCCAACTCCTTCATCTTCCGAGAAGCAGGTAAAGTTTCCCGTTCAAAATACACGCAATTTTTTTCCATCCCGGTAATTATATTAGTGGGAGGACTAATTATTCTTGAAAAAATCCAATACTCCATGGAATTCACGGGTATAAACCCTACATTCAGGAAAAAAATATAACTGTACGAAAATATAAATGTATGGGTCATTTTTATATTTTTTACTTTTTTTCGAATTAAAAATTGACGAATCTGCATAAAACCTGAGCCAAGTGGGACAAAATTGACGTAAAACATTCAACTCAACCTTCCCGAACGATCACAATCAATGTAGGGTCCCGTAACTCTCAAATATTCTATTTATTTCAGAATTATCCCAATAAATTGCAGGACGATCGTCAGAAACCGGTGCAAACGTGCGTGTAAATGTGGCATGAAATGACCCATGTGGCATATTTTTTTCCTGAAAGTAGGGTTTATACACGTGAATTCCATATAGTATTGGATTTTTTCACGAATAATTAGTCCTTCCACTAATATAATTACCGGGATGGAGAAAAATTGCGTGTATTTTAAACGGAAAATTTCACCTCCTTCTCGGAAGATGAAGGAGTTGGACTAAGAGATTCAAATTACGATCAAACTATTTTTTTTTTTTTTGCCATTAATTGACACCGGGCCCCAATTACATTTAAAAAACGGCCGAAATAGGAACCACCCCAATCTTTATGAGTCAGACTCGGTCTCTTCGGGTGGATGGAAAATTATCTCGACTCTAGCGTGTGACCGAAATTAAATTTCCAGCTTGTAGGTCAGCTCGCAACGTTACGTTCCAGAGATATAATAAACGATTCCTCGTATAATCGAGGGACGTCACGCTGTTACTCGGTAAAATTATCGTTCCTTCGTAATTTGAATAACTCGGAAACGAGAATATCGCGAATATATCGCGTTTCGTCATTGTTTGCGCTCGTTGCTTCCACTGACCCTCACCCTTCGACGTTGTATTCCCAATGGGGATCCCCTATACGTGCTTCGCGAGCCCCGTCGGTTCCGCGAAACTCGTTGGCTCGCCATACACGCAACGTCGAGGACACGAATCGCAAAACCCGACAGATACACCCGGTACATTAACGATCTTCGTGGCGCGACAAAATAAAATTTCTCCGCCTAACCACCTTCCACCTTGCGTGCCGGACGATGAAAATCCCTCGAAACGACACTGCTCTCTCAGAAGCCACGTTATGTGAACAAAAAAAAAAAAAAAAAGATCAATCGCACCACATTTTAACGTCGTTAAAAATGAAAATTATTCATATTAAAAATACCTACTTAGTACCTGCCGGTTGAGTGGTTGCTCGATTATACCGAAATTGCTTCTAACCACGACCTGCAATCATCGTAGATTGTGACTGTGTGATGAATTTTATCGCTGATCACCGAGAATAATATTTTGAAAATAATATTTTACGTTTGAAAAAGAGTTAAATTAATTAATGTTTTATTAACTTTTCATCGGGGGGGTTTATCGGACTGAATATTGCCGGAATGTTGGGAAATAACGCTTTGGAATAAGCCACGAGTTACCGGTGACCGTAAAAATTCAATTAATCGACGAGAGTTCAATCGTTGAGGTGCACTTATCGAGATCCAGGCCGTTTAGGGTATTTCGTCGTATTGTAATTAAATGTCGAAAAGTTGGTCTTTCAGGCGGGGTTCGAGATATCTCTTGAATATCTTCGTCTCGTTAATAGAAATTGAACGGGTTTTTGCATGCCCATTGAAGAGACCGTCCCTTTCAGCGTGTCGAACTGTCGTTCGCAAAAGCTACGAGGGATCCCCGGGCGCGTATCGATCTTTCGAAGGATTTATCGGGTGCACTACCGGTTCCATCGGTTGCTCGTACGGATATACGTCCGAGGAAAATTTTCTTCGGCGAATCCCCGCCGAACGTCTGATCCATTTGGCGGAAAACTTTCGTCCCTTGAGAATTTTATTGATGCTTTTGCATACTTTCTTTACGCTTTTTCAATTTTTTTCTCTTAGTTTAGTTTGTTCTTATTCTCCTTTGGTTTCGTTCGCATTTTCGAGAAGAGATGACCGAAGTTAGAAAACATTTTCCAACCAACCAACGTCTACCGTATTTTTGGTCTGAATGTCAATTTGCATAATTGAAAATCTATTTATTAGGGTTTCAATGGTAACTTTTTTTTTTTTGTTGTATATTTTGGAGAAAGATCTTCGATATCTCTCGCGGCAGAAACCGCGACGATGGCAAATTGCGAAGCTACGTGATTAAAATAGTTTTCCAATGATCTTTCTCCAACGCCCAAGACCGTCAATTTCGATTTCGTCGATGTGAAAATTGATGGGTTCGTTCATCACTCGCGAGAATTACAACGCCGCTTATGAGAATGCCGAGCCACGTTTTCTCGTTCGTTCAAGTACGCGGTCATTTATCTTTTTCGCCCGAGCTTCGAGAATACAGAGAGACATCATATTTTACAATTTCTCGAGGGATTCAATTGAACAACGCTTCGCGGATTTTTCTCAAGCTTTCGGGTTTCACGCGGATGAGTTAGGAAATTGGTGACTCGAGTTTAATATTCGCGGTTATGTCCACGATTTTATATTTTTTTAGCCGCTATTTTCATCGCGGAGACGAAAGATTATCGCGTTAGGAACAATTTAAGTTTACTCCGTGACAAAACCTCCATTTTACTACGGAATTTCCTGTGTTCTGCGGAAAGTGGGTTGCTTCGAAAAAATTCTTGGGTTTAAAATTCTTGAGCTCGAATCTTTCGAATTTTTGTGGAATTTCACGAAAGCCGCACTGGAATAAAATGTACGATTTAATACCGAACATTTTATTGCGACGCGAAACCACACAAAGATATTCCCATAGGCTTGATCGCAGTTTTCGAATCTGTAAAACCAACGGAAAAATATATTTCAACGTTTGAATGCTCGCGACGAGATTTTTCGATTGCAAACAATTTTTTTCTTCTTTAATTTTAATCCGTACAAAGCTATCACCTTCAATCTCGTAACCAAAAGCCATGTATTCTTCAACACGATTGTAGTCCGATAGGACATGAATAAAAAAAAAATGTACCAATTCGAGCGCTATGATTTTCCATAGCTGGCAATCTCTCCGTGAAAACTGTGGATATTGCGTCGACCCCTGTTCGGGATATGACTCATACATGGTTACGTTCAATTGTTGAAATAGGGATGACCATGCAAAAATGGTTGAATGCAGCGACAAATTCGTTCTCCACGTGGTGCGAAATAAAAAAAAAATAGTAAAAATCATAAACGTCACTTTTAACGGTTTTACGTCACGTCTATTCATTTTTTTTTTTGTTTGTTTCAATACCGTGTATTTTACAACGCCCAGTTTTACGGCTTTTATCGGCGACGCGGAACATCGATCCGTTACGTCAATGGCAAAACGAATACGTGGGAAAACTTTTTTTTTTCTTTTTTTTTTTTTTTGTTTCATCACGTTTCCGTAGAATCCACAAAGCCGTCGACCACCGAAGGGTTAAACCTATCTTTGTTGAACAAGCAACCGGTGTCAAATTGGCATAAACACTTCCGTGCCAACTTGAAGCTTTTTCCGTCCCGTCGTTCGAGCCGTCGGCAATGTCAAAGCTCGTCGCGAATTCGTTTTTCCCGACCTGACTCGCGTATCCCTTTAATCATTTCGATGGGTCGCCTAGCCTTCACTCGCGCCAGCCCGGCCTGATTTTATCCGTAAATTCGCTTGACCTCGTTGCGACACGAACGTTCAATCGTTGGTTTCCTTGGCGAGACCGAAATCTACCGCAGATTTCAGATATCACGGAAACAAACATCGCTGTGGTACGAACGTCGGTCGTTTCAATCAACCAAATTGACTGGTTATTTATTTCTGCACCCGCACTTCGTGAAATTGCGAAATAACATATTTTACGTCTGATTGTATCAATAGAAATCCGCGTTTCGAATCCTATACGTTTTTTTTTTTTTTTTTTTTTTTTTAATATTTTAACATCCAGCCGAATCGTTATTTTTAGAATCACGAAAAAAAGAAATAGCATTGACGCCGATAATTTGTTGGAGAAAAATCGGTTTTCCTTCAACATCAAATTTATAAAGAAGAGAGAATACAAGAAACGTTCCGGAGTCTTAATTAAATTATGTTTACGAGCGTGTACAAGACGATGAACTCTCGTGACGGTGTCGATGGAGTTCTGGGTCATCGGTCGAAACTTTGGCATCGCGATAGAAAGGGGTTGCCGCTTCGTATCATCCCCGTCTTAGGTCATCACGAAGTTAGCGCTGAACTCGTATCTGCGATCTTCATGCTACGGTTTTGCCAATCGACGGTAGTAGAGGACGACGAGTAGGCCGACTTTATACGTCCGTGCGGCTGCGGGTTTCCTCCGATGTACGAAAGGCGAATGGCAATGTAAATTTGCTCGTGTGCTGGTTGATATCCGAATGTCAAAACCCTGAAAAAAATCTTCTGTTGCTATTTTTTATAACAATTATTGTCTGAAACAAAAAACAGCTTCTGGCGTTATTTTTGTTTTTCTTCAATTATTCGAGGTTTCGTATTATTTTTTTATTCGAAAAAAAATTGGAAGAGCAACCCTTCGGCGACCCCCCAGGGTCGATAGCCCCGTCGTATTTATCTAATACAGCACCAGACGTTGTGTCGGGACGTTGAAAGTAGTCGAGCTTCTTCATCCCTTCGTTCCACGCGAACGCGATTCGTTTCGTTTGTCTGGCAACGTCCGACTGTGCTCCAGACGTCGAAGGGTTTTGAACGAAAACGGTTGATATTGGTACGCACGTGTTCGAAAGCACAATCGTATTTTTCACTCGTACCGCTTGTTATCGAGGAAAAAAAGTAAATCGAAGATGATAAAATACCTCGTTTCGTTCAATATAGCGGGAGGCCGCTTGACTGGTTTAAATGTTAAATGGTCTGCTCTCGACTTCGAAATCATAATGCTGCAATTATTTCTGTTACAATTTTACGACGAAATATATATTTATGCTAATTTGTCCATGCAAATCATGTCGATTCTCTTTATTTTACAATAACGTTTGGTAAAAATGAAAAATTCGGCGGGACAAAAATGAATAAAATCGGTTAAAGCAGTGGCGATTGAGAGGGTTGAAACGGATATTCTCGCTGCCGTAAAATTTCCCCTTAACTGCCTATCACCACCCTCAACTACGTCGAAAGCTCGGGTATTGAGTCTCGTGATTAAGTGGTTCTTTGCAGCGATTCAAGAGTGACAAATGAGTGTCATTGTTCCAGAAGGGCGACTCTTTTCAATCATCTATATACATTCATATATATATATATCTATATATTGCTCGGAGTCCGTTATATTTATATGCCAAAGCTCAAAGTATACATCTCCGAGCTACTTTGAACGTCGCTTGGCGAAGGGTTCCAAGGTAATTGATTTTCGAGCTTTTAATCACGGAGTCAATCAACCTCGATTTGAATCGTCGCATCGTGATTTCCGCGAACGAGTTCTTACAGTTAACCGGAAACCCGGAAATTCGCGGCTTCATCGCTCGACGCCAAAATTTCGTACGTTCAACATCCGTTTGGTAAATTGGAGCTTCTCTGACGCATGACTTTCCCGTCTTGACGGAGAGTCTCTACTCTCACCCCATCACGAGGGGGGGTTGATTCCCTCCGCACCGGAGCTGGCAGTTCCTCTTTAAGTAGCGGCTAATTAGAAATTGCCTCGTTAATTGCTCCGGCTGCTTTAATCACTATGAAAGCCTCGAGGCCGTTCCCGTCGCACTGCCGGTAAATAATTGTGTCTTACTTAGATGGCGCCCAACCTCGCCAACCCTCTCCATCTTCTTCTTATCACCCTTCTCCCTTTAGGAGCGTCGGGGATTGGGACCAGACTCGCCACTCCCAAACCCAACCTCTGCGATTCTTCGATATCCATCAGTTAGCCACCAATTTACCTCCTTGCTTCTAACTTTCTCGTACAACCGACGATTCTTCTTTCTCAACTGGCACGACGGACACTCCGACGAATTTTCTGCCTCATACGTTTCCGGTACAACCCCGATTCACGGATAATCCTCCGAACAAACTTTTCTCGTGGTCTTCGGCTTTTTCGTTCTACATTCTTCTACATTCTCCTGCATTCTCATACCATCTACTGGTTTTTCCGGAAACTACGATATTAAGCTTCTATCTCATTAAATGTGATTGCTAAATCGAAAATTCGCCAATTTCTGTGGTTATTTACTCTTCATTATACCGCCTATGACGTACTATATGGAAGTCTATCGATAACGAGGGAAAACAGTTTTTTTCCAGCTAGCAAATACATTTTCTGACGATCGGAAATGAGGGCAATAATTATCGCCAATAATTCCCGAATTTTTCGATTGCCGATTAATCACCGATAACTCACGTTAAGACCCATCCAAGTTTCTCTCATGCGCGAAGTACTTGCGATAACGTCTCGCTCAGTCGGTTCTAACGACAGACGGTCCGCGCTATTAAAAGAAAAAAAATACAACGGTAGTTGGAAGTAAACTAACAAACGCTGAATGGTATTCTCGCGGTCAAAGTAAAAATGTTTCATCACGTAGCTTCCTTTCGTACTCGTAGAAATCTGCTCACGTTCACTCGCTCGTTCGGTCGCTCACGATCGTCCAAAGAGTAAGCCCGCGGTAAATGTACAAAGCACCCGCCTCGTTAACTCGTTTACACGTTCGCGTTTACGGAACATTGTACCGATAATTTACGAACATCTCGTGGGTCTATCCCGGTCACGGTCACTATGATCAGTTGATTTTTGATTCCCTCAAATTACGAATTACTTTGCCGTTTGCGATTTTTTCCTAATGAAAATAAGAACGATCGTGCCTGCGCAGTGAACGGGAATGAAGAAAAATGAGAAAAAAATAAAAAAATAAAACGGCGTTACAACGACCGTAGTCGCATCGTTCGGATTTCACGAAATTGAATATAACCGAGGCCTCCCGAGCGGCACGAGTTCTTTTGTAGTCCATCCGGATTCTAATTAGATTTCTCTTTCATTTTTTAACTCTCTTCTTTACTAAATTTTTTATTTATTTATTTCTTTTGCTTTTTTATTTCGCTTCTTTTCCATCGCTATCCTCTTTCTTCTCCATCCACACTCTTTCGCCTCATTCAACGTTCCATCGAATTAGCGTGATTGAATTTCCGCCTCGAGCACTACAGAATTTATTTTTCCTCTCTCGATTCTGTCGTTTTCAAGAATGAAAGAGGTGGACCAACAATGAAAAAAAAAAAAAAATAAACACACTGCTGCCTGATTCAACGATCGGCAAAGGTTTGCATTTTTTTTCTTATTTTTCCCGCCATTGGACTCTCTTTTACATTTCGCGCCGAAGGTTGAATGTAATTGTTCCATGAACAATAACTTTGCGTTTGACGTAATATCACGTAGAAACGTGACAAAGGCTTTATTTCTCGTAAACATGGAAAATTGTGTAAATGTCTCCAATTCGTTGTATAAAAAATATTTTATTTCTGAACATTGTGAATTCAAATACCAGAATTGTCCACAAGCATCGAGACAGTTTGTCGATGGTTGGCTTGAAATATCAAATATTTTCAAAAACGTCCGTCATTTTTGTTTCACTATTGCCTCACGCCCACGTACGCTTCCGGTCGAATGAAATATTGTTTGTTTTTTATCGCCACCATCATCCGAACTTCGTGACATTTCAGTATCAAATTTATTCACGTGGTGGGTTTAAAATAAATTGAAAAAGTGCAAAGTAAAAAGGGATTCCCACGAATGCTGCAAGTGCTGCACGAAATTAAGCTTAGCTTTGAACAAAAATCCATTGAGACCCGCCCTCGTACTCTTGTGAACGTTGAAATTGACGCGTTGTTCGAATTCCAATCGCGTTCGGCTCGTCGGCTTCTCCGAAAAGAATCCAAAGGTCTGTTCATTATCCCCGAAAGAACTCTTCGTTTAATCCGCGATCGTCCCCGCGCTTGTCCTCGATTCGAACAGGGCGTTCCGAGGAGACAGTTTCAAAGACACTCGAGTCGAATCCGAAAGCTCCGTTCCAAGCGGAAAATCATCGATCGAGCGAAAAAACGCCGAAAAAGAAGAAGAACAAAGAAAAAAGCGTAATGCGAACTTATGAAGCTTCCGACATTTCCTGACTGAGATGCAGTGGCGGCGCTCGCGAAATCTCGACACCTAATCGAATGAGACGACCTCGCTTAGCTCGACCGGCAAGATACGTTTTCTTTTTCTTTTCCTTGCATTTTTTCGTCGACGCTTTGTTCCTCGTCCAGCTCAATCTCCGCATTCCACTCGATGTCGCGAGCTGCTGTTCATCTTAATTTTACTCAACGTTTATTTTTTTTTCTCTCCTGGCTGATACTGAATTAACTCAACATTGGATGAGTACTCGTAATAAATTTGATTGTGCAGTCGCATATTTGTCCTATAAGATTTTTGTACAGTCGAATATCTGTTGGTTCGCATGATAATGGACGCAAAAAAATTCAGCGACGGTACGAATTCTCATCAGCAACGAAAGCATCGAAATTACGATATCGCGCATAATTTGACTCGATTGACGTCGAAGCTTCCTCGTCGACACAGTCGGATTATTGAAAAGCGTTTCGTTCCACATTGGCGAGTTTTCAAGCGTAATTCATCCACTTTGAAAGTCGTAAACTGCTTACACAATTTCAATACGATCCGAGTACGATGGTCGGATAAATACCGATAATAGCCTCATCGTCTCGACCACATTTCACGTGGAATTCGCCGAGAGTATCGGGCCAGTTAACCCGAATATAATCACTCGTCGTACGAGGTTGTAACAGAATTGTTGAAACGTCGCTTGAAAAACAGAAAACACTCGTAACCGCGCATTTGGACGTAAGAGCCAGTTACGTCGACGTTGACGATAAGCTCTGAAACTTACCGCACCGGCGAAGCTTTATGAATCGTCGGAAGCTTTTCGCCGAAGGAGATCAAAAGCTTTATTGAGCTCCCTGTGGTACACAGAAATGTGCCACTTTACGACGCTTTCAGCTTCCTCCCGGCTTCACGAGCTTTTCATGCATATACCTCGGGCCTGTTGTCCTCGTTTGTCGATACGCGCAGCCTTGTGAAGGACCCCAAAGCACCGACGCTTAGTTAGCTCGGCATTAATTGCATTTCGCGTATGAAATTGAACACTTCCGCTCGATCGAGATTCCACCACGGTTGGGCCGCAACCCGTAACGCTAATGAATAATAAAAACGTTGTTTGCGCAATCGAAACGTGCGAACCTTTTTTTCGGACCGATGTATGCGCGGAGCGTCACCAAAAATTATATTGGCGAAAACGAAAGTCAACAAAAAAAAAAAAGAGAAACAAAAAATACTCGACATATTCATAAATCAATCATCAATGAGGGTAGTTTGCGCCTACCGTTGTCAAAACTCTTTTTATTTCGTGGTAGTCCTCGGAATTCGAATGCACATGCACGGATGTGGATGCTGGATTTCGGTAATTGAAAGAATTATGTCGTGATTTTTCACGACCGTTAATTTATGCGACTCTGTACTGTAGTCCGTGACATCAAAAAATCTGCGGCTCCCGACAGAGAGTACTTATCTCAAGCTAACTTTTACGAGTAGCGAATGGATTAATGCATGCATCGTTCGAAAAGCGAACGGAAAAGGAAGGGAGAGGGCGCGTTAATAGGCAAAGTACAAAAGCTCGCGATGTTTAACGAACGTTATAGCCCGACAAGTTTGCGAGGGCGTGCTGGAGAGCGAGAGTTCGCGGCATCATCTTGTCCTCGTCGTCGTCGTCGGCGTCTCTGCGGACGCTGGGAGGGCTTGCTCGCGTTAATTTTCTCGTTAATTGCGAAGCCCATGCATATAACTCCGGGCCCGTGCGAAGCTTGAAGCGCACACCCGAGGCGTTAACTCTTTGAGGTCAAATTTACGACGCTGTTGCAACGCGTAAACGCACGCTCTGATTATGCCCTCCGAACGATGAATCGTCGTGAAGAGTCGTTAATCTATTCAGTTAAATATAAATTCACTCTATGATTCCGTCATTTGATATGATCAACGCCTAGTCGGACATTCTGCACGCACTATTACTTGCACAGATACCCCAATGAGCTCTTCAACACCCTCACCTGATAGTCATTGAATGAAATTTCTAAAATAAAATTCTGTAATCGAACTACATTCAATTTTAGCGTGAAACTAATTTTTTTGGAGCTGCTTGGGCGATCTTCACATTTTTCGAGCCATTTTATTTCTATTAATTTCGATACATTTGGCGATAACTGTACCTCGTATAATATTTTTTTAATTTTCATTTATTATCTGAACTTTTGACAGATTTATAAAATACGATAGTTCCTAACTTTCGTACTGCGCAGTACCCAGCGCGTGTAATCAAAACCACAAAAACTTTTGTATCGATAATCCGATAAAGCGTTCCACCAATTGCCCGGCCATTAACGTTAGGCCCCATTCCCAAAGTTCCGAATGGCTTCTACCGCTGGTGGGCTTCCGATAAGGGCTCGTCGTGAAATATCACACACTCGACGCTGGAGCGAGTAACGGTGGGCGTGCGGTAAACTGGACGCTCTTGTATTTATCGCGAAATTCACTTCGCTCTCGTATAGTGTGTGCTTCCGTGAACGATCCTGCCCGTGGATCTCTTGTGCCCGACTTCGCGTCTCGACAGTTTCGGAAATGTAATGATCGTCCGGAATTAAGGAAAAAATTAACACCAATATACATTTTCCCGTACGATTATCGAAAATGTTTGTTTCCTGTATTGACCAAAGTGCCAAAATCATTTTGGCCAGACTTACAACTATTATTGTAACAAATTCAATTACGTGACAAGAATATAATGGAGTAGGCTGAATTTTCTTATTAATTATGTTAATATTAATGTTATATTAAATTTAGCTGGCTGCAATTAAATTGTGAGAAAAAAATTTCGTTTTGTAAACGGAGAAATAAAATTAATAATAATAATAATCATTATTAATTTTATTTCCGTGTCTAATAACAACAATAATAATAATATTAATAATAATAATAATATCAACCATAATGATAATAAAAATATTAATAGTAATAATAATAATAATTATTATTATTATTATTATTTTTATTATTATTTCCGTGATGTCTATTAATTAAAACCGAAAATAAGCCCTTGACCCTCGACCTTATGTGGGAAAACAGCGCGGACATTGTATTCCATATAGTCGAAAATAAAGGTTAGAGATTGTAACAATGTAGTAACCCTGGAATGCTAATAGATGATTCGTCGTTTAGTGGTAATCCGACGATTTGCCCGATGAAATACGTCTTCTTTTTTCTCCATAATGATCTATGAGTTGTGCTGGTCATTTAGCGACAATGGAATCCGATTTCTCTGCCAACTACGACTACCCTCTTTTTGTTGTTCACTCATGTGGCGCCACAATCCCAGCGTAATCGACATCATCGCTCACGTTGCTCCGATCTCTCATTGCCCACAGCTAGAACATCCCAGCAGCCAACAATAATACTTTTCCCCAAGGTTCTGCGTTTCTACTTTTTTTCTTCCTCTCACATGTTGATTTCCATCGAGTCATGGTCCGGCATGTCCATATATCCTGCTTCCGAAATTATTTTTCGCTCGTGCCAGTCTTCGAAAAACAATTTGGCGGTAGATAAAAGCTCGATTACTACGGAGCGTTATTACAACGAACAATACGATTTTTTTTGTGCTTTGAAGCATGACGATAGAGATTCAACATAGCTTTTCATTAACGGTCGACTGCACCTGGCAAATCGTTTTGCATAGGATCTGATCAGCTGGGATCAGTTGACTCATCGAATCGATACATTTTTATCTGCCATTACCACCGTAAAGCGCAGATCAATTCAAAACCATCGGAATTAACTTCCTGACCTGACTCTGATAAGATCCAATTAATAGTTCGTCGATGTTATCGATACGTGTGGTCCCGTGCATCAGCGATTGTACCCCCGCACAGCCTATTCGGCGGCTATTGTGCATCAACTCCACCATGTACTTACAATCGATCGCAGCGTACTCGTATCTCTAACTGGCACGCCTGATTTCAACTCGATTCGCAAGTGCATCTAGGCATTATTCGGCCGATATCGACGGTAGTGTGGCTTATTCCGCACTGCAGCCTTAGTCGCAGCAGGTTCATCCTTAGGCAATTTCGATGGCACTCGATGCTGATTGGCTCGGGACACACCGTAATAGGCACGAATACCGAAACGGTGCTCGGTCGCAGGGTGATCCCAGCCGAGAGCCTCGGTTGAGCCGAGATTGCCCGTGTTAGGATTGGGCTTCCACTCCTGAATCAGGGTATTCCAATTGTTATGCAATCCACGTTCTGAGAGCTTTCATTCGCAATTCCGCCATTTTTTTTCGTCTTAAAAAGTATACACCGCGCACGACGCAAATTTATCGCAGTATCTCACCATCAAATAATCATACGCATATATTAAATAAATACAACGATTTATACTCCAAACCGACAGATTTATTAAACGCCCTTTCAGGGACTCCAAAAATGTATCGGCGATAAAACACAATGTGTTATTTTTTTCTATGAACACCATTTTTTATTTAACACTTATTTTCCATTTAATTAACACTTATCTTCTATTAACATCTATTAACCAAAATTTTCTGCTAATTCTCATCAGCAGAGTGATTTAAATGAGCCCATGTAAAGTAAACGAAAAGGGTTAGGCAGTAATAGTAGTGACGTCTATCCATTTTCTGTTACGAAATTCAAAATACGTCCATCAGACGCCTATCACGAACCTAGTGTTTATTCAAATAATCCATTGCACTGCATAGTTTTCATTAAGAAGAATTTGCGGCGATAGTGCAATTCTAATTGTCACACGAAGGAGGCGCGAAGGGATAACTGTTCGTGCAACGTCAAACGCGTCGGTGGTCGTAGGTGAGCCAAACGAGACAATGTCGAAGTTGTTGGCGTGGCAAGTCCCTGAACGGTGCAGTTCACGGACGCGGGATGCACCGTCGTCAGTGCGGCGGGCATCGGTATCAGTAGGTACGGCGAACGGCCAAAGGGTCGAAACCTCGAGCAGCGTGGATATTGTTGCGAGAGAGGCAGGTACGCCCGGTATTGCATGCACGTTTCTCGGAGCTGTACATGTCGCGACGATGCATGAAACGATCCGTTTGGAAACAATACCGCGCTCGGTGGGTCCTCTGAATCATACGGTCGAAGGTAAACCCGGAAGCTACGTTCTACTCCGTGTATGACCGAGGACACGGGCTTCTGTTGGCTCTCATGTATATTGTAATTTCGTAATATACGCGAGGTTGTGCGTCCTGGAAGATTCGAAGGCTGGAAGTCAGCTCATCAGCATAGCAGTGCGGTTGCATTAATGTCGTACAGCAGTCTTGGGTCGTTGGAAATTACATTGTTCGGATAACATACCGGTCTCGAGACTGGACGACGGACGCTTGGGTGGCAATAACGTGAAATGATGAATGCCCCTTTGTAGCGGACTGAACTGCGAACTGCTGATGCGTGTGAGATGTTTCATCTCACCTCGAGTGTCGAAGATGTAAATAATAGCATCATTGTAACTTGAAGTCGTTGAAAATTGTGTGAGCAAAAATAGACGCTGCTAAACTTGATATTATGAAACTTTTTGGAATTGAGAATCACGATGCTTTTTTTTCCTTTTTCGAATTTCGACATATTTTTGACGGAAAGCTTTCGACCTTTAAAAAATAGGGCCATGATGGGGTTGTGAGTTTATTATGGTGCAGGGGTCAATTGTTAACAACTACCTCCGTCCATTTTGAACCATTCGTTTTCGAAACTGTTGCTGACCGAACAAATGCAGCAAATTCCGCCGGTGCTATGCTGAGTAAGCTTCGAAGTTGCTACGAACACGACACACGTTCTTAGTTCGATACACCTTTGACTGCTGTCGCAGTTGCAGCAGCAGGAGCAGCAACAGGAGCAGCGACTGTACGACGATAAACAGCAACTGCGTTCAACAGTACTGCTGCTATTGCGGCTCGTACCGACTGCACGCCCCGACTATTTACACAGTGCCAACCGAGGCTCAACACTGGCCCACCTATTATACGGGACCTCGTTTCGTTTTATTATTATCATTATTTTTTTTTTTTTTTTGTCGTTCTTCATTTCGTTTCCTTCCTTACGAGCGTCCACGTCTACTCATTTCCTCCGAACAATTGCCACGGTTCTCGTGTCGCTACGGTTGGCAATAATTTAACTGCTTCTCGTTCCACCCTCATATATTTACTACCTCCAGTCTGTTATTTCGTTTTTGTCGAATTTTTTTTCGCTGACTGCCTCACTCAATTTCCCCTAACGCTTTATAAGTTTTTTATGTTTTCCCGTCGATTTATTCTTTTGCTCGGGAATCCCTCGAAATCCCATCCGTTTTCCTGTGTTTGACGTTCCTATGGAATGAATTCTATTCATATAATCAATTGAACAAAAATGTTGATATCGGCATTTCGGCATTGTCGATTATCGACAAAGTTTTGTAATGATTTTGAAATAAATCTTAACGACTGTATTTTTTTTTTTATTTCTATCGAGGCGAGAACAATGTGTGCGAAAGGAAATCATTTCGATACAAATCGTTGCGTCAATATCGGTCTTGCCGCAATAACTCATGCTCCGGTTAATCTAAATCATACTTCAATTTCAGTTATCGGTTGATTCATCTTCCCGAAGATACCTGATAAGCATACAATCCGACCCACTGAACTTTACAGCGACTATGAATTTTGTTGGAGGGCTCGGTGCCCTCCTCGACGCTTTTTTTTTTGTTCTTCTAAGGGTGAACTATAAATAGTCCCCTTGTATTCCCAGGTGCCGAGTTTGCGTATCTGTGAGGGCGCCGTCTCTCCGTCGCGCTATCTTTCGCTTCGTTTATAAAATGGTTCGCATAATTTCGCACGAGCAATCGTTTCTTCGAACGTATAGCACGTACCTACGTGGCCTACGAGGGTAAAAATAATAAGGTGTCGAGAGGGAATACCCGGGGCAAAGAAATTATTCACGCCATCGAGTTGTACCAACGATTCCACGTGGCTGTCCATTATTATTTCATTTTTGCACTACAAGTTGACTAGGAAAATAAAAGAGAGAGGGAGAAAAACCCTTAATCTTTTTCACGAACCAGCGTTTGCCGGAACGGAGATCCCTTTTTATCAAACGAAAATGAAGTTAATAGCGAGAATCTCGTACTTGCGGAATTCAAAGAGAACGAACGAGCCTCGAGAGTTTATCGAAACTTCACCTTTCGCAATTATGACCGCCTAGTCTTTGACGCGAACCTATCGGCACAAGTCCTCTTATCCTCGACAAGAGTCAACGACGGTCGGTTGTCGCTTGAACCGGGCTTTCCGTGTACTTTCTTCGCTTTATCACTGAGCTAGAACGAACTCGTCGGATCCGATTCAAATGGTGAACTGCATCAAGAGGAAATGTCATCCTGTCACTCGATGTTCCGCTTCCCATCCATTCCCTGTGTGCAGTTTCTCTTTCAACCCCCAACGTCGCGTCTCGATAACGATGGAAATTTTCCGAGCAACCAAAGCCACATTCGAATTGGATTTTCCTGTATGTCAGGGCTCTAGCTTCCGCAATCTTTGCGGTTATTGCCATTTTTTTTTATTCCTCAACGAGTACGATTGACGATGAAAATGAAATCATAGCATCGGAAGCTATCACAAAATTTAATGAAAATTTATTATGAATTATTATTACGAAAGAAACAAGAAATTCGACATTCCAATGAATACAATGACATATACAAGTTACAATCTCACTAACCACAATTGTATTCGCATGGCTGTTCAAATAGCAATATCCCGAAGCTAGCGACACAAAATAGTCCAATTTTCATTCGAAGTTATTTTCTTTTCGAAATTCTCCATTATACGTGCTGCATCTTAATATAATTTTCACGTCGCGAATATCTGCCCCGCATGCATAGGTTAATATTCATAGGAAATTTTACGGGATAGGCAATTACGTGTACACCGTGAAGCACCCTTGATCGAAGAGACTTTATTTACACGATGCGTAACGCACACCACGTAGGTGCGACAAGCTAATTCCGCCGTTCCGACTCACCACACGCGCAGACGCTCGCAATTTAAACACGCAGGCAACTATAACAAATTGCAAATGCACGCGTAGCTCGATGCACCGCGCTTATAACGATAACACAGAGTGTGCGGTGAACATGGTCGGCGTGCGAACCACCCACCGGTGCTCGATTTTGCTTCATGTCTATATACCATAGAAGTATGCGTATGTGTGTGTGTGCGTATGTGTAGCGGAGAATCGTTCGGGAATAAATTGCAATTATTGCAACAGTCCGCGCAATTTCCGGGGTATCGTGGTTGCTCAACGGAACGACAGAATCGGCTATATGAGATCAATTTGCCCCAATCTATTTTTACCATTCTCCGTTTTGTCATCGATGAACATTTTTCATGATTATCGCAGAATCAGCTTCGTGGCACGATCGAATTGAAATTAAAGACTCGATTTCACATTTATTTCCATGCACTTGAATTCATTCATTAAATTGATAATAATACTAATGTTCGTATAAGCGTACTGTCTCCCCACTCACTCCGACTCGCGTCACTTCGTTTCCACTTAGCTCTAATTATATATTAATCAGCATTGTCTACTCGAGAATAAGAGACATTCAGAGATTATCATCAAGACGCTCTACATAGACGGATTTATTTTTTTTCTCTCTGCGTATCCGTCGTCTAATTGTGTGACGTGATCTGCTACCGATCTTCACGTAACTATGTTTTTTTTATATTGTTATTTCCATTATCAACGATTGGTGAGTTATCTTAGTTCACCGTAAATTTGTTATTCATTACAAATATTCGACGACAGCTCGGGGAAATTTTTTTACGTATGAAGTAATGTCAAATAAATTGTTTTTCGAGACACGTTTTCAAGTACGAGAACCGTTGGTAGAACATTTGTTTCACAAGAACAGATTGAATTAGGCGATCCGAAGGATTAGATGAGCAGAGTCTTAAGGTTTCAATGATCGATACACCCACCTTGATACACGCGGTGTTAGAGGACGTATCCATAGCTCGTGAACGTCGATCCCCGATATCGGCGATGCCGACACGTTTGCTGCGAACCAATGGAACCTAAATGTTCAAAATCAATCTCCACTAAAACCGTATGTGGAGGATGATACACGAATTTCCATCAGGATTCGTCGGCTTTTACTGTGACTGAATCCAGCGTATTGTACGTGCATCGCCGCTCCTACAAGCACACTGTACACAATTACTGCGCGAGAAACACGCCGGATAGCAGGGTAAAAACGATAGGATCGCACGGTAGAACGCGTGGCACGCGGCAAACTTTTTTCTTCCGTTCCCACGCGGCAATGCAATGTCGTAAAAAAGGGTTTTGCCGCAGTCTCAAGCGAAGCTCTCGGAATTGGGTGACTTTATTGGAAATTCGGTGTACCGTGATGGAGGCTGAAGGGTTGTCCGGTGAGGGAAGTTAAGGACTGAGGGATGTAAAAAAATTACGAGCACGTCCATCAAAACTACGTTACGACTCGTAGGGATTATATGATTATTTTGTCTGATTTCGTATCAACCTGTATCTCGCGAATGATACATTCGATGCGGTTGATTGCTCCAACGATTCGGATTAGGATTCGGGTTGGATCGTAAACTGTATAATATAATTCCAACGGTGAATGATTAATCGTACAAGCTCGTCTTACGTCATAAATCCCGGATTAATAACGGGGTCGTTCATTTTCCGAGATTATGTATTTTACCATGTCGTGTATTATATCGTAATACCTACTTCATGTACAACAATCGGCTGGCGTTCAATCTTAAACCGTAAGCATCCCATCACTATGACTAAATTATTTAATTTTTTTTCCATCTATTACAATATATTTTATCATAAATTTCATATAGGTTATTTTTATCGATATCTTAATACATATTTAGCACCTTATATTCTTATCTACTCCGTGATTTACAAATATAATAAATCCCTCCCAGGATAAACGGTATACTGACTAGCTTTTCAATGGCGGAGTAGAACAAGCTCGCATCATTTTCGTTACAGTCTTTTAAAAAATTACAATTAAGATTTTACTAAATTAGTTGACAGTGAATATTTTTCGTTGGCTCAGTAATAAAAAACGAAAATTTTGGCCAATAAAAATAACACCAATGATAACAGTGACAATAAGAATAATGTCTGTCAACGAGTTCGGGTACCGATCGACGGCAAAACACCATACCGTTTGTCCTAGGTCTCGAGCCCTCAAATACGCGTAAAAAAATAAATAAAATTTAAAAAATCGGGGATTCTTCGAAAGGAATGGCTTTATCCGCAACAATATAATCAAAAGACACGAATATTGTATGTAATAGATCGTTGAACATTCGTGCAAGCACCCTGCGACATGATCGTCATTTTTGCTAATAGCTTCACGATATTTCCACAGCCCATAAAATTCTCGATAGAGTCGTAAGCAAGCACACGGAATTTTGCAATCGTTATCTACGTCCAGTCACTTCGGGTATCGTTAAGCAAAGACCGTTTAAACAGTGTCGATACGCAACGCATTGTTCATACATGCTAGTATTTACATTTTTCATACCAAACGAGGCATCCCTCCTTGCTCAAAGGAAAAGACGCTTCTCTCCTCCCTCCATAATAATTCATGCATCATTTTACATTAAAAAAAAAATCATTCGTTCAAACTTTAACATGCCTATTACTAAGATTGTTAATTCGCGATTCGTTTTCCTGCGACATTGACGGTCTCAACATTAATCAAGTCATTAGTAGTTCATTAATTGAGTCATCGCAGGAAAGAATTCATAGCTACATAAACACGTATTTTGGTTTCCGTGTGTATCCACAAGAATGATCGATCCAACGGTATGTGGTTGTACACACAGTTTACGATTTGTGCTGTAACAGCACTCTGCTCCGATGATCCACGTGTAGCCAAAAACCCTTCAACAGTCTCTCCAGCTCTCGTTCGCTCGTCGTTTGATCCTGTCGAGAGTACACGTCGACGTATTACGCGAGCGTATCTCTCGCTCGTTGTCATCAGTCACCTCTTGTGCCACGGGTCATGAACATAATCCCGTTTTCCGAATGATCGAGCCTCCGGGCGAAGCTTCGAAGTGTCATCATTCGACCGTGACACGGACCGGTTGATGACTACTCTTACGCGTATCTTTCGCACGCACATGTTCATTCGTGTTTAACCGCAACATGGTTATCCAGCAATAATGGAGGTCACCGATCTATCGATACACGTGTCACACCGAGCACTTGCATAATTTATTTATTTTTTTTTACATCTAAACCATAATTTTTTCATGTTTAGGAACCGGTCGGTTACCGAAACGATCGATCCGCGTGAAGAACGTGATTCTTGTCCGAAAAAACTTTCGGCAGGGAAAACGCACTCCAAACTGTATCTCGTATGCAAGGAAACTTCCCAACTCGTGCGAGGTTCAAGTCTGTGTAGATGTATGGGGTGTGCTGTGGGTCGTCATATTCGTCGTTGTCGTCATCTCGCACTTTCCAGTCTTCCCGTCTCCTTCGGTACGAACACTTCGCGGTGTGAACTTTCTCGCTCACCCACCCCTTTTCCATATAACGGAACTCTCGTGTATGCAAATGGTTTTCGGTCCGTCTTCGCTTTTAGCCCAGGCTGAAGTACGTGCATAACTAGATGCGCATGTAATACCTTCACGGAGCTGAGTACAGGGAGAAGTTTTGTATCCCTTAGTGGCATTATCGTACCCGCGATGTTTTGGAAACGTCTGCTTTGCCTAAACGTTGAACCAAGGCGTGCGGTGCTACTCCGCACTTGATCCCCACTTTTCATCGAGTTCCAACGTGTTAAACAAATTCGAACGTATGAACAATGATATTCATCGTGGTGTGGTATTGGATTGAATAATTGAACTATATTATGATGAACTGAGACTCGGAGTAGGAACGAAGCCTGCTGGAATGATACCAGAGACAATCTTGTAAGACTTTTTGCACCCAATAGATTGCGGATCGAAACTTCGACCAGTATACAGCGTTTCTTTATATCGTCGCTTAAATCGTACAGCAAAACTAATAGATACATGGTTGCGCCTCCTGATTAATCACTCGTGTAAAGCTCTTTTTATCACCCCGATGAAAAAAGAGTTAAACGTTCATCATCCTTGTCGACTATCTGATCCTTCCCAATTCCTGGGCAAGTGTGCACCGTGCTTTGTAACTTTTTCTCCTTCCACCGTACCAATCCTGCAACGCCCCCCACCCCTCATTTATCGAGATATTTGGGCTCGTTGATGTTTTGTTCAACGAAGAAAAGGTTGCGAGCCAACTTTGCCTAAGTCGAAACGCAACTGCGTCAATCGTCCACCGCACGGATGTCCCTGCTTCGGTGCGCAGTTGTAACTCCCTGATGCATTCGTGCACGCGATTAACCGGAGACCGATTTGGCTTACAAGATGACCTCGTAAAAAAAAAATAGCGGTTACGGCTCAGAAGCGCTCACCTCGTTGCAGGAAATGCTGAAACGCGTGACGCGATAGCAACGCAAACGAGCGGGTTCACGTGACGCAGCCGAGTCGAGGAGGCGATCATGCTTGTTTCCCTTCGAAATAAAAAACGGCGGACTTGGGTACCGCGTTGCTTTCGAGATTGTCTCGTGATAGCGTTCGGAGTGTCGGACTGTGATAAAAATCGCGAGCGAGCGAGTCAGCCCCCGGACGATGACTACAACGATTCTTAGAACACGCATTCGCATAATTTTCTTTTTGTTTTCCGTTTGTCGTTTCTGTTCGTCATTAGGTTTCCATGTTACCGGCGAACTATCGCGGAGAGTCACACTGGGGGGTTGTAATACCTTTTTCTACCAATTTCGTTTTTTTTTCTTTTTTTCTTTCTTTTTAATGATCGTCGACGTTCCTGACGATAAAGCGCGAGGCTTCAGGTGGTTCGACTCGATTTTTCTCGGCTGAACGTCGAAATTACGTGACACGTTAATTCGTCAACGACATAGCAAAGCTGTGAGGCGGCTCGAACAAACGTCATCAAACTTTGGTGACAACGAGCTCGGGTCGCCTGGGCACGGTCTACCTCGTGGGTCTCCAGGTTTGATTTCTGTAACGGCACATCAATACCTTCTTGAAAGCCTGTCTGAATACCTTGTTGAATATCGTGTAGAATATAGGATTGACCATCGAACTCGCGTAACCCAACCACGTAACGAGATCAAAGATCTTGTGGTCTATGCGTTTCTCACAATCGGAACATATGGCAGGCACGAGATTCAACACGAAAAACGGCGCCCACAGTATAACGAACGTGAAGAAAACTACTCCGAGTACTTTCGTGGCTTTTTGCTCGAGTCTTATGATTCTACCGTGACGCGAACTGTTTCTCGACACTACGCTCGATGTTCTCGAGTGATGGGTCCTCACGGCCCCGGAATATCGCAACAGACACGGTGACGACGAATTGCTGTTGGACGCTAAAGTTGCTTGACCGTTGTGGGCGCGCATCGTCACGGCCCTTCGGAGAGCCGACGGTCTCGCACTTGCCAAAACCGTTTTCGCGCTTCCTGCAAATTCAAATAGAAATATTCGGTCAATGTGTCATACGACATAGCATAATTCCATGACTTCACAAATGAAGGGCAACGAATGATGGTTTCTTTTGGCACTGAGAATTCTGCCTTAACTGTTTCGAAAAAAAATTAGAATCGGCTACTCGAACGTACGTACCGATACTGGAACCACGTCTGTTTCCTTTCCACGTGACAACGGAGTTCGAGCCATCGTAACCCTTGCCCTCGGTTTTGGCGGCTCTCCCGAGAAGGCCCATGTCAAGATTTTTCCCGATCGGCTTGAGGGTGTCGCTCGAAACGATAACAACCTCGCTCGATGACGAAGGCGGCGGTTGTTTCGACGATTCACCGAAATACGGACACGTGCAGGGTGGTGGAAGTATCAAATCCGCATCTTTGTCGAGTACCCGGCGACGCATCTGATTCTTCGCGTCTTCGAGACTCGGACCGTTGCAATTCGAGTGCTGCTGCTTACGCAAAAGCGTCGTCTCGTGAAAGCTTAAAGAACGCTTCCGCGGCATTTTGGGTGACGTCGGATCAGCGCGTTCGAGATGAGCTTCGTTGTAGGTCGAGGCTCTTCTGCGATGTCTCCATTGGGTCGTAGGTCCAGACTCATCCTGGGTCGTCGAAAGACTGATCCTCGACCCCGAACCACTGCTCGCACTCTCGCCGCTTCTGTAACTCGGAAAGCAAAGATTCGGGTCGATTAGAAAAAAACCTCGAAGGCAATACAGCAATCGTCGTAAAGCTGGACTGCGGTTTTGGCAAAAAAACTGTGTATCGGACAGTGCAATCGAGACTGGGACATTTGTCGAGGGTTGTTATTTCTTGCCAGAAACTTCTTGAAGACGTTTGAATTCAACAATCTCACAAGCACTTCTCAGAGTATACCTACACGATGGAAGAATAGAAACACAGTAGGTACTACCGAATGTGCAGTGTAACGATACATCGTGGATTCGATGATGGGGAGAGGTACTGGTCCCGTTGAAAAATTCGTTTGTTCCGATCGAAGGAGAGGTCGAATTTCGAAGACCTTTATCCAATGTGCCGACAGGTCAAAGCGAATGAGTACACAGCGACTCTCGAGGATTCATTGGAGGGTCCTCGAATCAACGGGCACATCGAAATGAAGAAATAAAAGCGAGAGAGAGAGCCATAGGGAATGAGACGAAGAGAAAATGGGAGAAGATGGGATATGGCCAACACCAAGGGTAAAAAAGCGATGTTGCTGTCGCCATTGGCGTCGAGGTTGAGTGCCGAGAGAAAGCTACAAAAGCTTCGTTGTTAAGAGGAAAATGGCGAAAGATAGATGAAGAAAGGAATTGTGAGGATTGCGAGTCTCGTTGCCGTTTCTTGTGCTGCTGGCTGTATTGGTTTTAGAGTGGGTACCGCCTATCGTCGACTAATTGGAAAAACGTTGGTTGGCGGTTGAATGGTTCTTGGGCCAAGTGGCAATGGAGGCCTCCGTGGAGAGAATCCGTGTGCGCGAAATCACGGACCGGGAAAGGTACAAATAAAGATTGAAGGCGAAAGGTCAGAAACTGGAAGAGGGCAACCTAACCAATGACCGTTTGCTGTTCGGAAATCTCGGTTTTAACCAGGTCTACTCACGAGAAATCAAGAAGTAAGGAGAACGAACGCGAATGCTTCGTAAACAGAATGCGCAACGTGTTTAACACGTTGGCAACACTCCATTCTAACTTGTTTCGATATATCTTACAACACACGATGATTTCCACCTAGCAAACGATGCTTATCGACGGATAAAAATGAAATGTATTTATACGAGAACCCAATTCTCCAAAAGTCCGTTATCTTCTGACATCGTATTTCCATCTTGATTTCTTCATTTTTTTCTTACGTCCTGGTTCGTTCTTTCGGGCCCCAATTTCATACCTCGTTAGAGTTAACAATATTTCGATTTCAAAATTCACCTTCGCTATACGACGGCGAAATATAGCCCAGATGCTTTTCCGGTAACGAAAATTTCCAGAGGTCCACTTTCTTCGTAACGATGTATAAGACACGTCCATGTTGTCACATCACTCGTGGATATATCTTCATCTCCCTCGTATCGTTATATATTTCTCAATTCATCTATCCTCACCTCTATCGTTATCTCTGACCGTCTCAAAACCTTTGACACAGTCTCGTCCAGCGTTGCCAGCAGCCTCTAAGCAGACGAGCTCACCCAGCAGCGCTTCCTCATCCATTTTGTCCGGGTTCTTCACTTCCATCTCGCCAACGCTAGCTCAGACACCGGCAGCACTATCAAACCCGGGCTCTGTGAACGACAGGCATCCTGATATTAATGATGGCGCACACGTGGCTGAAGGTAGCAACTCCGCAGCGTGGTACTCTCGCCACTGGAGCTAGTCAACCCTCAGTCAAGCTCCACGACGAACCATTTTATATTTCTCGTTCATCCACTTCCTTCCTTTTCTCCGTGAAAACTCGGTCCCGTCAATCTTCACTCCGCACGTCTCGTTACTCCGCGCTGCATTCTGACGAAAGCTCGAGGGAGCAAAGCGATCGACGTGCAACAATTTCGTGGTCAAGTGCCTTCGTCCCTTCAGCCATATTCCGAACTAATAAGGTCGCTGCTACCGAACTAACCTCGCGCTCTCGTATTCCCAGACGCTATCCGACACGACCTATCCCGATCTGATTTACCTTCGTTGACAGTGGCTTGCGTTCACGGACAACAATCGCACCGTTCTCTCATCCCCGACTCGAATTTAGTTAAAATCCCGCCTCCCTAGCTTTGTCGCTATCGACTCAACGATATTATCGTTGTGACTCGTCGTTGTGTAATATCGCGATTTGGTTCCATGTAACATTCAAAGAGCCAACTGAAAGTGTTAGTAGTCCACTGCAACGGATATAACTCCGGTGAAACTTAGTCGTCTGACAGTCGCTCGAGTGAACGACCACGGTTACGCATCGGGAAAGCACTAATATAACGTGGTTCGTGGGTGTTCGTGGGTGTTCGTGGCCCTTGCGGAAATGTCTTCGGGGACTCACCCTGCTAGCGCTTCGCTGCCTACACGTCCAAAAGCAACGAGATAAACGTATTCAAATGCGTCACGCTCCTTCATGCGACGTGCAACTCAGGCTGCGACCCCCCGTTCCAATGATCTGTGAATTATTATTCACATAACAATTTTCTTCGCCCACCGATGCAATTATGATACACGTCAGTGTTTCCTCTGTATTTTGTGTAGAATTTTCAATCTGTGACGACATATTTGCCCATCAAATTTGCCAAGTTATTCGTATTGAGCTGCATATTGTATAATTGAATACTCAATGCGTGAAAAAACCAATGAAATATTATTCGAAAATGACAATGGAGTCAATGCTAATTCGCGGCTATAAATAATATCGTATATATTCTCGGAGATCTGATAATAACGATAGTCGAAACCACAACGCACGCACATTGCAGAAACGACAAAGCGAAAATTTACAAACTGCAATGTCATATTTCGTTGGACACGAGGCGTATTGAAATAATGGGGTTGGAAGGGAGCAAACGTATATACTGTTTCCGGAAATTCCCACAGGATCGTTCGGCGGTCTATGCGCCTGAGTGATTTATCGACGATTCAGTGGTGTTTCGCACGCTCGTACAAATTCCAGTGGCTTATCTGCCATCGTGGCTTATCGTTCTCGGCATGAACAGACGCTAGCTGCTACATCCCCAACGTAGTGGTATAAAATATCCTTCGCACGTTCGCCATTACACTAATTTTCTTCTTCGATGTTTTTCTTTTTTTTTAAATCCTTTTTAACTATTTTATCAAATTCGCTTTGAGGTAAAACTTTAGTGCGTTTCGAATGAGAAAAACGTTTGTCGCGATACTGGAGATGTTGTTCTGCCATTCATAAACTTGGCAGACGTATGAACGGACCTCGAGCAACGAATTTATATCACCCATTGTACTTTAAGAGTCGGTCGCTTGCATCGCGCTACGCAACGCCTTAAATCCGTGAAGAACCCTACGTGACAACTACGACCAAGTTGCAGACGATTATTCAAAGCGTTACGTAAAATCAGAGAAATTACTCGTACAGAACTTCCGCCCTTTTGTTTGTTCATTGTTTCTTTTGTTTTTTTTTTTTTCGTTTGCACGTCTCAGTGAAATTATGGTGTCGCTTTATATCTGTCAAACGGAAATACAAGCGGAACACGTGTGACAATGAAACACGACATCATCCCGTTAACGACTCAAAGTTAAACAGAAGATGATTCAGCGACGGAACGATCGTACGCGCCTAGCGCGTATTTATGACGTATCCTCCTGTAGGAAATGTTTCGCTGAAAAAGGATTGCTGCAAGCAAAAACGTAAAGGAAAGTCGGCGTGTGGTTCCCGCGCGTTATTGAGAAAGTTTTATGAGGTTGGACGTAGCCATAGGGATAATAAAGGGGGTAGTTTCTTGCGAATGAACCGCGTGCTTGCTCGCGAATGCTTGTAATTTTCAACTGACAAGAGACTTTTTCATTTTGTTCGTTACAGGTGAGTCATGTCAGAGCTTAAGCTCGTTAGTACAGTGAATCCTGTGTACCGCCGACAAGTTCGTCGGAAATATTGCGTTGCAAATCTGCGAATAGAAATTGCGGCTGTCGGTTGAAACTTGATTAAAAAACCATCATTCGGGAATTTTTCTGATCGACTGCAAAAAAAATTTCCGGCTGAACATGGAATTTTCGGGAAATTCTATGATGATTATACATTTGACGGAATTTGATGACGCGTGAAATTTGTAATGAGGGTGAAAAAGGGTGACGAGCAAGCGCGATGAGGTTGAATCGCATGAAATTTCTGGAGAACTTTTATGATGCTTTTACTGTCGTTCTGTTCTTTTTCATTCTACGTACGACAGACATTTACAGGCCAATTTCAACGAAACCGACTCCCACAGGACCATATAGGTCGGTGAAACGAAATAAAGTTGATATTACTCGTTCGGGAGATCCGCAGTTGTTTACCACCGCTGCCCATCCATGCACCAAACCATCAACCCTTATTGTTTTTATGGCTGTTTTACTCGCTTTCTGGTCGGGCAATGGGGCGACAGATTTTTTCTCGAGCTAACAGGGTGTGAATGACCATGCGGGGGCAATAGGTCGACGCTACGATACCTAGGGATATTCCCCTAAGACGTTATTCCGATGGTCTTTCATTTTTCTTCAATTTTTCGGGTTATTCATAGAAATTATACGGCGAGGGACGGTCTGTAATTTTAATTCGGGATCGATCTACCAACGACCATGAATTTTCATGATATTACGTTAGCCTCCAAGCGTTTGAATAATCTCGCCGACCTGATCAATTGTTTGAAGTACGTAAAATATCAAAATGTCTCCCAGCGGACACTCGGCTCCTTCGTCAGTTTATAACTATCGAGTTGTTGGAAAACCCATCACGCTCGTGAAAACCACGAGCTGTTGACGCGACGTGTCCGCCAATTTCACGAGGAGTTGAGTCGAGAGGTTGAATAAGGTTGGACTCGAAGCGTGAATGTCGTAGCAGCGTATATCGCAAAGGTGCCACTTTAATTTCACGCGAATCCTTCGCGGTCGAGGTTAAGCGCGATGGGAGTAGACGGTAATGGAACGAAAGCCGAGGGGAACGCAGCGGGAAAGTACCGCATGTGTGAGAATGGAGAGACGCTCGAGTGCGCTTTGCGGAAGAAACTCGCCGAGGTACTTCGCAGACACCGAGAACGAGATTCCGCCGTACGCGATGAAAATACTTAATCCTCGTAGCAGAATTCGCGCTAGCGACAGTGTATAGTATATAACCCGACATTTCCCGTAGTAGCGGCAGCAGCAGCTCACCCCAGGTTTTACTTTTCTACGTTTCTATTTTCTCCAATTTCTCGGTTATACGCGATTCTCGTAGCAGCACGACTGGCAACGGATACTTACATCGAGTAATCTCCGCGCAATAGCCGAGGATAAAATTCGACTTTGCCAGGATGATCTCGAGCATTCGCCACTCGGTACAACGTACAACTCCATCGAAAAACGATCGTCGCTTTTCGCTTGTCACCCCGATTGATCCTCTTATTTCACGGTTTTTATTATTTTTTTATTATTATTTTTTTTCTTCGCTTCCACGAAATAAGATTCTTCAGGAGCGATGGAATGATTTTATTTCCTCCCATTTGTGCAACCCTTACTTCCTTCTTCTCGTTTTCTCATGCCGTTAACTTCGTGTTCTGTATCCAATGATAAAAACGCCAACTTCTTGAGCAAACCTGCCAAGCATACCGCCAGCGATATTTCTCTCTTCAGGTTCTCTCAGCAGACATAGACACCGATGAATACGTCTATATATATTTTTTTCGTTCTTCACTTCCGTCGGTATCCGAACTCACTGCGGAAATCGTGACAGCTGCAACACGTTCCAACAAACTCAATTCCGATTCGTTTGAGCTTTAAAATCGCTATCGGCACCTATTTTCGTCGTCCATCGCCCGGCGTGTATCGGCGCGGAAACTTTTCTCTACTTCCCCCGTTACGATGTCTCGATATGACAGTTTTGTCGATTGGATATCGAGTCTCGTCGTTTGCTTTTGTACTATGTCTCGGTTTTATTGCGATAAATAAAATATAAAAAAACTAAGTATATGGCACGAGACATAAAACCGAATATACGTCGCGGAGTTGAGCTTTCTCGACGTAATGCGCATGGCATATATGTATGTATCATAAATCCATGTGAACTTCCTGCATCTTTTCTTCCTTTGAACTAAAACCATCCTTTTCGACGTTTATCCGTATCGGGCGGTGCAATACCGAGCCTTATTTCACATCTGCAACGTCAGTTTCTCCATTGTGTGTCATATCGCTTCAGATCGTATCTCTCAATTGCTCAGAAAGCCTCGATTTGACGATAAACATCACTTGTAACACTTTTTGTCTGTATTTTGAGTCATTAGGAATGGACGAATTCAAAGCTCGTTTGAAGAAAAAAATTCTCATTACACAGAACGGAGAGGAGAATTTCCATTTGTCCGTATATCGTTTTGTTCCCTAAGGACCAGTGGCAGTTACATATTTTATTCGATACTTTCGACGAGTAGAGTTAGCGAGTACATCCTACAAGCGAATAATAGACCTGGCAACCGAAAATTGATAAATATCCATTCCTTACTTGCCACTTGAATACGTAAAAAATTATGGACCAATGCAAGTCGTTACATTTTGCATTGTCATTGTCTCTTGCATCTCAGTATCAGATTCGCGAATAAAAGATTCCGCGGATGTTGTCATCAAGTCGTTTATTCATGGGTACGATCGTCAATCCAGTACGGAATATTTCTCATTTTCTCCATTGTTTTTAAGTCCATTCCCTGAGAGTTCGATATTAATATTTGCGACGATGCGAAACGGTACTCGTTCGCTCGTAACGAGAACGACGCGTATAATAACAGGTTGCATCACATCTTCCACGCGGACTCATCGGGCGCGTCGAGAGCTTCTGTTTTATTTTCATACTTTTATTATTTTTTTTCCCATCTCTCCACAATTTGCAAAATGTACAAGACCACTGGCTTCGGATGTATCGGGAAAAAATTTCATCCGTTGTTGAACAGTTCTTCATCGTTTTATTTCTGTCTTCTCTATTATCTCAGTGCCTGATTATCTTCTGCTCTATATTCGACGAAGTATTTATACAAAGCATGTGGAAGGAAATAATGATCAACAACTATTTCGTTTTTCTAACCGCTTTCTTACAACGATGATCAGTCGCTGACGAATCAATACCAGGTGAAACACACAAATGGGCAGCGCGGTATTTATAAAAACAGCCATTATTGATTCTTACCCATTCCTGAAGCTGCAACGTTGATGCGTAGGCGGTTGGTGTTGATGGGAATGGTAATGATGATGCTGATGATAATGATGATGATGAGACGGTGGCTGCCCCGGGCCTTTCGTCTGGTTGTGAGGGCTGGAACCGGGTTTGGGTGCCGTCGAGTGGGTGGTATTGGCGCTTCCGGTTATTGGCGTTTGCTGACCGGATCCGAAACTCGCCATTCCCTCCAGGCCTCTCGAGAGCTTGAGCATTTCGGCCCCGAAAGCGTGAAGTGCCGACATGGCGGACGGCGGTGGCTCGCTCTCGGGTAACCAGAGCTCGTGGGTGTCCAGCGTCGTCAGTTCGGTATCGGTCGACGCACCGGACGTATGTTGAGAGGCTCCGCCGCTTCCGACGCTGCCTCCGCCCTTGCTCTGCAACAACCTTCTCCACGTACGTCCCCTGTCCAAACCTGCAACTCACCGACCAACGATTAGTCCCGACCGGTCTCTGTATCACTGCGTTTTGCAAATACAAACGGACACAACGATTGGCCCCTTGGATTATGATACCCAGATCTCATCGATTATTACCATCGCCGGGTCCACGCACGCCGATCAATAATTCGCGGCCAACAACTGATACCCCCATATTCTCGCGACCAGTCTTATCACCAGTCACTCACACTCATTCATTTCACCCTCCATTCCTCAAGTGGGATCACAGTCGTTGTACGTTATTCCGGAGCTTCCCTTTGTCATCTCTGCCTTCTCACGTGAACCGAACATTATTTATCCTTATCTATAGGACACACGGCCAGTCGGGTCACGGTAGGCTGCACCACGGGAATCGATAATTTCCGAGATAACGTTGGTATAACGTTCAGCCGACACTGTATTTTTTTTTCGAAAAGAAATCAACGATAACGCGAAAGTTTGGAATATGCTTTTCGCGATTATTGATTTTCCAAAGCGTCCCGTTGTCCGGAAAAATCGATTTCGAAGATGGCTTCAACAGCGACTGATGTGCTTAACCTGACCGAGGGTCGAATATGCTACGGTATACGAAGAATCCTGGACGATAGCGACAGAACGAGCATGGGCTTAACCTAAACCGTCGAGAACCCTCGCGATATCCGACAGTATATATATGTAACTCTAGCGTGCACCTTAGATTCCTATCTTTTGTGCGGGATATCGCGTTTCTTGCACTCAACGGGACTCGTGGGGTAATGGCTCGTGACGAGTGAGATAATGGATTCGGACGAGACGCCGTGGGGAAGAAATTATTTGCTCGACTGAAAGTATAGCCATATAGATTTGGGCGATATACGGGTGAATAGGAACACACATGGACTATCCGTGCTTCTTTTTATTCCACATTCGTTGTCGATAACTGGCGGGTCTGGATTTATACAATTTTTTTTTCTTCTTCTTTCTCCTCTTTTTTCAACCAAACATTTTTTTTCTTTGCGGTGTTAGCGGCCCGACCCACCCGTCCAGTTGACGCGTCGCTCTGAACGTCAGTCCGGCACACTATTTGCAAGTAGATTGGCCGATGCAAATCTTTCACGATAACTCCTTTGCGCCCAGTTATCCGAGCGTGCTAGCCCACCGCTACCTTCTTTTTTTTCTATTTTTATTCCGTTACGTTATACATACGCTAACGCAGGTGAAGCGTACACGACAAGCCCCGTTGAATATTCCATTTTTCATCCACCCGATCGTCGTTTCACCTCCAACGGCGAAAAATCAAAAATCCAAAATCAACAATGAGCAACCGCGCATTTGCTTTTTGCCACCCCGTCTTTGTTATCTTCGGTATTTTAACGCTTTGGGCTATGGAACGCCTATATTCCGTTGTGAATTTGAATTGCGGGTTCGTGATGAAAGAAAATACAACCGAATGATTATAGTGCCGAAGGTAATCAAAAGTTGCGGCAGTAATCGAAACGTGCGAGATGGACGTCGAAGGGATCTCACGGATTCGTTCGCGGCTTGCGTCACGCCTGTAACGATTGCTTTCGGTAGCAGACACTCGCTCGATCGCAGCGTCGCTCTTCCAGCTTTTATTCATTGAGATAGAAGGGAAGATTCGTTCGGAAAAGTAGGGCGAATAAACAAGATAATGAAAAAGCTCTTCCAACAACGACACAAAGAATTCTCGGCTGCGTTATTTACGACCATTATAACATTTTTTCTGTATATTTTTTTTCTTAATATTTTCCTTGACTGATGGTAGATTGAGTTAGGAACATATTATTATTTATTCAGTTATATTTTCGGATGTTATTTTTCATTGACATAGATTTTTTAATTTGTGCCGATTCATCGCGGTCATTATTTTAATTTGATTCATTCTTGTATCGGAGCAACAGGCTGACATATCGAGCGTGCTATCGAGCGTAGTCTGTATATGTATATCGCAACAATTCAGTGCAGTCACCGTAAGACGGTACAGTCAACTGGCTTCCGGCGAGATCCGAGCAGAGATCAACCCCTGAAACCCTTGGAGTTAACTCTCGGGCTATTGTGAGTAGCCCCGACGTTATCGTGGAAGAATCCGCGTGGAAAGAAATTCCTCTGAGAAATGAAGCTCGACGACATTTACAAAAGCGAAGCGTCAATGGCTCGACAATCTTTTCATCCCCGAGCATAAAAAAATGATATAAAAAAAATAATATCAAAAATTTACCGTCACATTGCAGATTGTTTTTTCGATACGTCGTCCGTCGTCGCGCAAATTGTCGCAAACGTTTTTATTCGCTTTCTTAGGTCGGCCGAGCTTAGGACTGGTTTTTTCGAGCTCTTGAGTTTTCCTCACGTGTTTGCCCGACGCCGTTAGAATAATATAACTCGGACAATGACAAAGAAAAAGGAGGTGAAAAAAGAAAGACGCAGTCTCTAGTAATCATAGACGCAGAACGGTATCTCCTCCGTTTGTCAAACTTTTCCCACGATGGTACATGGAAAATATTAACGTCTCGAGAATTACCGCTGTGCGGCGTTCGACCGCAACCGTGCTGCTCCGCCGCATCGGAAAGACGAGGAATTAAGTCATCGAAAAGAGAGTCCAAAGTTTTCTTGGCTTTCGGCGAAAATCTGAAGTCCGAACGACGGCTTCGGAGGTTCCGAAACTTTCGGCCGAACTCGAGGGAACGAACAACCGAGCGACTAACTACGAAAAGTAGATTTAAGTACGTGTGGTTAACTGGAGTACCATCCCGACCCAACTAAAACCGCGCCCTCCACCGATAGCTTGGGATTTTTAATAACGACGCTTGTTGCAACGTCGGAAAATTTTTTCTCGTACTATTGCAGTAACGATGAGTTATTCCTAATTAATGTACCAACTGAAATATATGCAACTCTCATGTGTATAATAAATCGAATATATGTAGATAATATCTTCATATATATATGAGTACATACGTTTGTACGCCGACCACATATCATCGGCGAGAAATTAATATTCATTCATCCACGAAATTCGATCATCCGATCACGCAATAATAACGCAACCTAGTTATACGAGTAGAACCACCCTGTGAAGTTCAGATCCGCAAAGCCGTAGCCTTTGGGAATAATCACCCTTCTCGTTCTCTCCCTATCTTCGTATATACGGAGGTACAGATTTCCCGCGAACTTGGGTCTACTGAGTATTCACGGAACGTGCACTATCGTCCCATTGACACGCGAAAGTTTCCCCAGAAATTCGTACATTGATGCAGTCGGGAAATTCTAGTCCTCATCGTTATCAACAATAATGCTTCTCAAAATAATGCCTTACGCTTAACTCGGTAGACGTTCCCGCGGCCAATTTCCCGTCTGATTCACCAAATCCTTTCATTCAATCACCGAATCAACAGACTGGAAACACTTTGGAATTCCGGAATTTATCCACTCTGGAATTTAGCCGGTTCTGCCGGCACTTTTACCACCAGTCACTCCAGAGTAACATACGAACCTCGAAGTTTCGGGGAATATTTAATTAAAACTTTTCTCCGCCTCAACTCGGAAAATGTCCGAATCATCTCACCTACGGCTATCTTTCGCACAATCACGAAATGCTTGGACATCGACGGAATCAAAGTCACAATAAAAAAAAATAATTAATTAATTAAAAATACCGACGTCTGCTGGCCACACCAGCGACAATTTTTTTCTTTCTTCAATAATCCTGAGATTTGGGTATTCATAACGATTGCTTTATCGAACGTCGTACGTACTATCGAAAACAGGTCAGTGTACCTGGTAATACACTAACCTGCCGCGGCAGTGCCCTGGGGGCCACCCAACCACCCGGAAGACCAACCTGCTGTTCCACCGATGTTCTGGCGCTGTTCGGCCAATAGCCTGACCGTAAGGGCATAAGTCAATAGCATCACCCCTAACGGGATGTAAAAGCATATTATGCTGCCAATCAGTTTGTAGAGCGGATCTGGTATTTGGCACGCACCGTCCACCAGCACGGATTCATCATCCTGTAACATAAATAACAATTTCATTCTCATCGAGTGATCATAGATTCGCAATCGTAAATTTCCTATGATTTTATTTTACGTTCTCCCGGATAAGGTCATAAAGCTCGAGCGACTAACGCATTCTGATGCCAACTCCATTAGGCCAATTCCCGATAATTCACGCTTAAGGCGGCTCAAGAGTTCACTGAACATCCAATTTACATTCTTCGTTCTCGTATAATTCCACTATTCACGTAACCTCACGCTAGACCAAATCTATCTCACAAAGCAAGTTCACAGTACTCGATCCAATGTAACTCGTTTGACGGCTTTATGTTGCCAGAACCCCGGAGCAATGTCCCAGCGTCGTATCATTGCTGGCGGAAAGCTACAACCCCCATGTGAGATACGGTGCGGCCATGGCACTTGGTATCGCTTGCGCCGGCACGGGTCTCAAAGAAGCTATCGCCTTGCTCGATCCAATGACCAACGATCCGGTCAACTTCGTACGCCAGGGTGCTCTCATAGCATCCGCAATGATACTGATCCAACAGACCGAGGCTACGTGCCCCCGTGTCAAGGACTTCAGGGCCCTCTACGCCAAAGTTGTCGTGGACAAACACGAAGACGTGATGGCGAAGTTTGGAGCGATTCTTGCTCAAGGAATCATCGATGCAGGTAAGAACTCGCAACGCAACGCCCAAATCGTTGAACTCCCGACGCGATCGATGGTCACGTCGTCGTCGTCGTCGTTCTCCACGCGCTAACTAAATTTTTTATCAGGTGGCCGAAACGTGACGGTGTCGTTACAATCGAGAACCGGTCACACGAACATGTTGGCCGTTGTCGGAGCTTTGGTATTCACGCAGTACTGGTACTGGTTCCCTCTGGCTCACTGTCTCGCCCTTGCATTCACCCCGACGTGTCTCATCGCTCTCAACGCTCAACTCAAAATGCCTAAACTCGAAGTACGTTCGAACGCCCGTCCGAGCTTTTACGCTTATCCGGCGGCTCTGGAGGAGAAAAAACGCGAGGAACGGGAAAAAGTCACGACCGCTGTGCTCAGCATCGCTGCTCGGGCTCGTCGTCGCGAATCCGAAAGACGAGCGTTGCGTCATTCACACGAAATGATGGAAGTGGTGAGTTGAAATTTTTTGTTTTATTGATCGATAAATTGATGCATGATCACAAAAATACGTCAAGAAAATGCGTTTCAACGGGTAAACGATACGTGCGTTGTTCGCAGGATCCACCTGCGACCGATGCTGCCAAGGAGTCGAGTGAGGTGAAGGAGTCAGCGTCGAGCAAGGACAAGGATGAGAAGAAAAAGGAGAAGGAGGATAAGGAAACGAAGGAGAAGAGCGAGAAGAAGGCCAAGGACGAAGCGGAGAAAGATAAGGAGAAAGAAAAGGAGAAGGAGAAGGAGAAGGAGAAGGAAAAGGAGAAGGAAAAGGAGAAGGAAAAAGAGAAGAAGGAACCGGAACCGACGTTCGAAATATTGCAGAATCCAGCTCGCGTGTTGCGTCAACAATTAAAAGTCATTCAATTGGTCGAAGGCAGCCTTTACGCCCCCGTCAAGGACATTCAAATCGGTGGTATCGTAATGGTAAAACACATTAAAACCGACGGTGAAGAAGAATTGGTCGAACCGGTTGCTGGTTAGTTTTCCAACGAATTTAATTCGAATTTTCTTTTTACATTTCGTTATTAACTGCCGACGATTCGTCCCAACGACGATTCGTCTTCGGCGTCTCGCGTAATCGGAGTTTTTGTATCGTGTTGCAGCATTCGGACCGAAACCCGACGAGGAGAAGGAAGCCGATCCACCCGAGCCATTCGAATACACCGAAGATTAAAGAGTCGACCGTCGCGTCATAAAATTTTAAACCATCGCTGTTCCGAACTCATCGTAACCCGCCTGAATCATTCGTTTTCCTTCAATATCCTCGCATTTCTCGTAGGAAATTGTCAATATTTTCTTTTTTTTTTTTTTTTTATTATAAATAAATCGATAAACACACACACGCTAGCGTATGATGAAGCGTGTAACTCGTAATTCCAACGATAAAAATGTTTATTGCGTTTTTATTTCCTTTGAACCATCGACGTGCTTCGTTCGAAAAATAAATATTTCACTTGACATGCAAATGCCGGATGATTCTGCGATTCTGCAGTTATTTTGAAAAATCTCGACGATCTTTCAACGAGTCCTGCGAAAAAAAAAAAAAAAATTGTCGTGCAGAAAGTTGGCGCCAAAAGGTCGAAGGAAAAAAAATCTTGTTGTCAGCTTTGAAAGACTGAACGCTTGAGAGCGCCGAAATGTCGGTTGCACATGCATTCAAAATTGCAGTCAGGGGTCAGCATAATTCAGCCACGCCAGCGCCGAGCGGTGTACGCCAGGAGCCGGAGTTTCGCGAAGGTGAGTGGAGCGACGGTCTTCGACTGCATTTACGCTATTCCATACACGTGCAAGCGCATTTTTCACCTCATTTTCGTTCCGGGTTGATGCTGGATTTAGAAAGTGCCCACAAATCCTTCGAACCCTTCGAAGCATACGTAGCGTAGTCTTTACAAAAACAAATTCCGAAATCTTCTACCTGTATCACGGATCAACAATTTTTCATGCCTTGAACCCGTCCAAATATCAGCAGCTTGTGGCCTTATTAATAATTCAACAATCGATTCGTCGTTCAACTTTATTCCCACGAAAAAACGTAAATTTTTTCAAAATTTTTATCCAGCTTCTACAGTAACGTCATTCGGAATTAAAAAAAAAATTTTCTCGTATCGTTTTTCGTTTATTCTTTCCATAAACAAGTGAACGACGGAAAATATTCAGCTTTACAAAAAAGATTTCGAAATCTTCTATCTCTATCACGGATCAACAATTTTTCATCCCTTCAACTTCTCCAAATATCAGCAGTTTGTCGTCTCATTAATAATTCAACAATCGATCCGTAATTCAACTTTATTTTCACGAAAAAACGTAAATTTTTTTCAAAATTTCCATCCAACTCCTACAGTAACGTCATTCGCAACTTTTACAATTTTTTTCTCGTATCGTTTTTCGTTTATTCCGTCGATAAACAAGTAAACGACGGGGAAATATTCAACGAATAATTTACCAGCGTTGCTCGTGATATATGATCGACGTAACGCGATGGGATTTTAATCCAACGTGGCAAAAGTAAGCGGCGTACGGGTTGAATAACGCGGCAGCGGTGAATCGCAGTCGTATAAACTATTCAGCGCTGACACACGGGAAGTTGATAAGGTATACATGCATACGGTATACAGTTTTAGACGTAGCGACCGGTAGCAAATTCAGTAGAGGCAGTAACGAATTCGCGGAGAAACACTCGGCGAGTCGAGCTTGACACTAACCAAACGTATGACCGATGCATCCATCTCCGGCACCCATCCGTAATAGTCAGCCTATATTCCGGGCTCGGGTCGACGCGCGGTACGGAGGATGATCGAGTTAAGGACATAACTCCGCAGGTGACTCGGCGTAAGCGCGCAGTCACGTTCTTCTTCCAACCGATGCTCAGGTAATATACCAATACGTACGTATATATATTTTCATACCCATTCCGTCGGCACACATATTTGCGAACAAAAGCTCAAGTATCCCAGTCAATATCGGGTAGCGACGAGCGAATGAAGGATATGGGTTTGTCTGTTTCCCGTGCCCACGGCGAAATACAAACACGATATAAAATATGAGCTTCGAAATGAAAATATCAGAATTCCATTCGTTTCCTGTCCGACGGGAATAACGCATTCCGATGTGGAATACACGCCACGAATTCATTTTCCTCGTAATCAACGAGATCCATCGTAAAAGACGCTTGGAAATGTGATGGTAGAAAATAATTACTTTTAAAAAACCGAGGGAGATATTTAGTATTCGTTATGATTTTTTTTTTTTTTTTTTGGTTGATATTAAATTGAAAATAGTTGCAAATAAGGGAATAGAAATATTGAGTGCTTCGCGGTAGTTGTTTCTGCTTGCAGTTGGAAAGTATCGTATAGAATATGTATGCATCGGTGATTTGTATCCTCATACATGTAAGGAGGATTCAATAGTGCGTACAAATAAGATAAATAGCACGCCATTGAAACCGCAAACACGATATTCTCCAAGAGTCGTAATAACGTCTGTGAATACTTTCTTTATTGAGCAGCTGTGCATTTTTTTTCGGAATAAAATTTTTTAACTTGTTAGTCGAGAAATTTTATTTCTAAAAAAGTGGACAGCTGTTCAAAAGAACCCATTTACAGACCTGGCGATAAGCGCGATTTTATTTAATAAATGCGCATGCAAACGAGGCATTTCTGGCGACGTAAGAGACTACACGGACGTAACGAGGCAACAGCCGTACGGCAAACCGAGAATTAATACGATAACTACGCGATGCTGGCCTCCAATTAATTTTACTCAAAATAAAGCACCGGTGAGTAGGTCCCTTGTGCGGTATGAATTTCCGTGCCAATTAGAAGCGATATTCGCATACCGTATTTTTACTAACTCACTATTTTTTTTTCGGACTTTTGTTTTTTTATTTCCCGTTTTATACTTCGCATGATCGATTTCCCATGACAATACGGGTGCTGGCAAATTCAAAAATATAGCTATGGTGATCTATGAATTGAAGCAGAAGTACCACTTCGATGTTCATCCCTGTTTTTTCGGTCTTAAATTATTGGAAAAAAGAAATTACACTTTTACCTTCCAATGTCGGAACACGCCTGTGGTGGCCGATGGGGGGCATTATTCTAGGGGCCAAAGTGTAAATGTGATGAGCAATAAAGTGCGCAAAGTTTAATAATGCCGGTCTCTAGTATGAACGCATTGGAATTTCAAATGATGGTTTGTTATAAGTACTGTAACTTTCATTTACTTATTGATAGGATGATCCTCAGTTCTTCTCTCATTCCCCCTCCTTCTTTCCACTTTTCTTTATTCATCTCAACGCTCCTATTGCAAGGATAGTTATCGTCACTACCCGAGTCTACAGCCACGTCTCTCGTTGCTTTTCTCATTGAATAACGAATAACGGGGAATGATTCACCCTCGCAGTGCAATATCAACAATTCAACAGTTGTACCACGAGTTTTCGTAAGCCACAATTCTCACTCTCGTACGTTCTGCAGAAATTATTGCTGAAGTTTTACTCACAATCCTTAGCAACCCACAAAAAGCGCGATCTTGAAAAAAATGTCTATTCTTGAATTTCCATCGATCAGAGCAAGAAGCGAATGAAAAATGTAATGCGGGCGTTTCGGGGTGATACGATGCGGCTTATTACTTTTTTGTAATTCGTTGCGTGATAATAATTGTTGCCTTCTGAAATTCACTGAACGAATTTATTTTTCCACCACAATCTCGTCGACGTTGAAACCAAACCGCCGTTCGTTCGTTTTTTACGATTATCACGAATTTTCCGGCCGTCCGAGGGCTCGTGCGAATCTCGCGTTCATAACACGGGATCAATTTCGTGCCTACGTACCGTACGCGGTGGCGGTATAATATTCTCTCACAATCTCCAACCTCCAGCGAAACTAACGGGCAACTTAGGCAGGGTGATGAGAAACTGACGTCTTTAGTTTAACTCATTTGGAAAGTACTACCGTCGCCGTGCACAGACCTGATACCAACTAACTGTCGGGTAATTGAACTTCGCGACGGGATAAACCCCGATTTATAGTATCCGAAACTTCTAAATTGAATCTGATATTCATTCCACGCGACGCATCTTGACGTCTTATTAAAAAAAAATCAATAAGGAGAAGAAGGCAACTTTGACGATAAAAGAAACAAAAAAAAAGTTTAATATTCTTATCGTCGAGACAGGTCGGAGATTAAATTTTTTCATTTTCTCCGGATTATTGTTGATATTTTGATTTAGTTATAAACTACGTAAAGCTCACCTTCGAATACATGAGACTCAGTGGCAAGCTCATCGCGACGCTGAGTAACCAGACGAACAAGATCTTCAATATGACCCGTCGTGTTGTTTTGTTCCGTCCGAATTTCATTGGATATCGCAAGCTCAGATATCGGTCGACGCTTATGGTGCACAGATGCATTATACTCGCGGTGCAGAATAAAACGTCCAGGCAGATCCAGGCGAGACAATACACGGAGGGCAATGGAAAATATCCTGGAATCATACAAAAATATTTATTTTTCAACACAACGTCAAATGTACCGCATACATTTATTTTTTAATTGAAAATAAAATTATTGATATTATTATTAATCATTTATAATTTTCTTTTCAGTATATTATTTCATTAAATTTTTTGTTTTTTAGATTTATTTTTTAATGCAAAATATTTCTCTTTTAAAATTATGTTTTTCGTCGTCTGATTTTACGTTAATTCAATTCTACTAACCATAACAGAATTTAATAATATTTGATCGATCGAGCCTGAATAAAAATCATTATTTGTTCGTTCAATTGCTCGAAAGATCGCTTCAGGAATTCCGTTTAACGTTTATCCGGCCGACAGGTAGTCCCGCGTTTGACGGCTTTCTAAACCGATTTCCTGACTCGTCGAGAATTTGGTATTCGCGTTCACGGACCGTCACAAAGGTGCGGGTTTGCCTCAGGACGAGTCCCCGGAAATCTCCCACCGGCCGTCGTTCTCGTCTCAACGCCACGAACACTAAAGTTTCGAAGCCGGGCAATCGATAAGTCACTTCAAAGAGGTCAGTCTCCCACCACCATGGGCGATGAAATTTTTACAACCGTATCGTAAAATCAATGTCTCAACAGAGTCGAATGCCGAAATGACTTCGTGACCTCCCAAATTCGTCCGAGTAAAACCGTATGCGAATTTCCGCAATACTATACGAAGACGAGCTTATAATTTATATACCAACGACGAAACGACAGTAAAAAATCGTGTAAAACCCGTTGACGTGGAAATTTTTCTGTAAATTCGAGCGATTTGATTTCGAACTAATCCGGAATTCAATCGAACTGATTCAATCGTAAAATAATATCGGTTTTGAATTACGACATTGACCAATCCCATTTCGATTGGCGAACGAAACGAGCCCGGTTGTTGTATATACGTCTTGCAACAGTGCAATTTGTTCGTTCCCTTCTGGAACACGCCGAGGTAGCTACCGCAATCTCGTGTCATAAAATGTGGCCGTGGGTGCGTCGGGGGTTCGTCCAGATGGGTTTTCTCGCATGTCGGTTTCAATCGCAATCTTGCAACTGGTTGACGAGATATCGCACAGAACGTGGAGGTCAATATATTGCTGTACAACGACAATCTCGTTCGAACGTCTGACAAAATCGTTGAGTTCTCGGAAAATTATCAATGACGTTACCGTCAATATCAACCAATCCGATACTTCCGCTATCTTTATCATACGACTATGTTTGTACGGAGCTTTGGCGACGATCGATCAAATTTTTATAGCTAAATTTATCTTGGTCGAGACCAAATGTTTAATACAGAGAAGTCTTAAGAATAAAACTATTAAAACAAGGTCGACCGTCGCCAAAGCTCCGTAAAAAAAATGATCGTAAAATAAAGATAGTAGAATTATAACGCCCAAAGACAGTTTAAATAATCACCCGATACTTTCTCCAAGTCGAGTTGCTCATTTGTTATGTATATCGCGGTGCAGAGAATTCACGCAAACTACGTGACGGCGCAATTATTTTCGCGTCATCAACGCCGCACAGCTTCTGCAAAATTTGCCCAGCAGCATTAATTCACCCGAGTAATCGAACCAATTTTACCGGAGAGCTATATCTATAGAGTCAGTAAGCTGTAATGAAATTGGTTCCCACTGATGCTGCCTGATATCACCGTGTGTATAATGGTCTGTTCAAATTCGTTGTGCGGTAAACCATCCGTTCGAATTACCGGACCACCGTCATCATCATCGTGTTTCTCATCCCACAAAATGTATATATACCGAATTCTCGTTGAAACGTATGGGAGCTTAATTGCCTCGGGGAACATACGAATCCGGGGCATATATCTCGCGGTTTTCGAAATTTCTGGCCCACGGAAATATGCAGGAGACAGGAAACCAAAAAAAAAAAAAAAACCCCACAAACCATTTGCGATCCAATGATTTTCGAATTAATTGCATCTCTGATATAAGCTGGATAGTTTCGATTTGAAAATTAATTGACGTATTATCAGTGTGGAAATTGAACTCAATTCCTTCTGAATTATTGAAAATTCATTGAAAACCGATTGAAAATTTAATTCCGAATCCCTTAACGCGTAAGATCCAAGTAACAGGTTTCAGACGAGCACATCATGCTGATGGATTAATTATACGACGTGCAAGTCTAATCCGTAGATTCTGTGGGTGTGAGCAGCGTCCCACGTTGTTTGGTGACGTTAAACCAGGCATCACAACTTTGTATAGCCTTTGCGAACATTCACCGAGTACTCAGCGAGCCAGTTTCCCACCTACAACACCGTCCCACGAGTCGGGCAGCCTCACACGGAATGCTTTTGCAGAACAATCATCTGATCCCCACGGGCCTCGCGTGAGGTCCCTTGGCCCTTAAGGGCCGGCGATACGCCTCCCCCTTGGCCAAGTTCGTGCCCAGTCAGCGGTAGTAAATACATAATAGTAAATTCATCTGCATGCAAAGCTCACACGTCATGCGAAATTACGGAACGAATGATGAAAAATTTTTCTCCGATATTCAGAAATGTTCGGCATCTTCGGATAAAACGATTGGCAATTTCGCTTACCAAACATTTTACGTCGTTATTTCGATATGGTCAAAAGCTGTATCGTGCTGTTGCTGACCTACGTTATACTCCGCATTGATTTTTAATAACACGCAAAGGCGTTAAATGTTTCAGTGAAAAAAAAACCACGCTTCAGACTTTGGGGATTTGGTAAATTCGTCCCAGGTCCGTCGGAAGCGATCAATATCGGATCCGTCAGGGTTTCGACAAATTGTTCGGATGCTGAATCGGCATAGCGTTCGATCAAAGACCAGCTACAATGCAGAGAGAATAGAAAAGAAAAAGTAATGCTCGCACATTGTTATTTATATAATACGCTGAGGAAAGCGCTGAAGATTTTCCTTTTATTTATTTCTCATCATGAACAAGATCTATTCTCACACGATATATGTATATATATACAAGTATGTAGTATGACACGTGATAAACGTTCGACTATGGGTTCGCCATAATACGCGAACTCCGAACCATTAATAATTCTTCTCGGTCTACCCCGCGAAGCTTCCCATTTGTTGGCGGTATCTATTTCCGCGAGTAAAACGGAAGTCGATTCTAAGCTCGGGCCGCAAGCGCATACCCAACGGTTCCCCGACGCCGACCGCAAATGCGTTTCGGAACACCAGTTGATCAGTCGTTAATAATAAAGGCGCCTACGTGTATTCCGGGTACGTGCAGTGAATTTAGTTCAAAGTTTAACGATATACGGTTTACTTTGGGGTTAACGGAATGAAAAATATTTTACATAAATTTAGCGGCAAATTTGTACCGAAACAAACATCGAGGTCACGGTGAGAGAGAAGTCTGTGCATTACTGAATAAACATTGAACTAAATAACTTTTATTGTTCCGCTTTGGAAAATTTATCATGGAGCAATTTGTTTCGAATTCCGTTTCAATTTGAAGTATCGGTAATTGAGCGACTCGTTGCATAGAACAAAAAATAGCGTTTAATCATTGGCTCTTCGGTATAAGTCCAGCTGGAAAAGAGATAATGAGCGAAATCTTTTCAGACGGACGATAACAGGCGAAAACATGATAAGTGCGGTAGATTCTGCGTCGCGTCGTAGACGTGGCTTGAGAGGATACAAGAAGGTAGTGAGCCGTTGTACACAGGGCGATTATCGTTTGTGAGCCGGTTACTGTCGTTTGAAAGTTCTTCAGTAGAAATGGTCGTTCGTGGTAAGCCGTAACAAGTAGATATAGTTTGGGTCGAGTCCGCCCCGGCAAAGGATACCCAACAAGACCGTCCCTAACAACTGTCACGCAATCCCGGCAAAAGGACATGTCAAAACACAGCTTACATCTCGAACGTTACGTTTTAATGAGTGAGCAAAAAAAAATATTAGATTCATATCATAGAACGTTAAATCTCGAGAACGAGCCATACTGACCTATCAGAGCAATCTCAACAACTCGGATCGATATAAAACACCTCGTTTTTCATCACGCCGGAAGTTAGGGATTCAAACGCACATAATTATTCGGTGAAGTAATTTGTGTGAAATAACTTTGAAATAAGATTTTCCCATGGAACGAAGAAATAATCGAGAATTTCGTCGTGAGCTTGTTCTATAGAGCGCAGAATTTTTTTTGTGCGAAATAGAACTCTCCAGATACATCTCCGATTTACATGGTAATTAGTTTTCGTACTCTCAAAGTCGCTGAATTTTCATCGCTGGGTAAAAAGGGAAAATCATTTTTTTTCTTTCCAAAACAGTAAACTGAATTTCAATGCAAATCTGCCTACCGAACAAATATTACGAAAATTTTAGTTACAAAGTTTGGAAATTAATTACGCGTTGCGGTAGTTTGCTGTAACAACAGGTTGCTTTTCCAACAGTCCATAAAAGTTACGCTCTGCTGCCAATTGTTTTGTGGACGATAGAATAAAGTCGTTAAATTTCCAACGATAATCCTTGTTGCCGACGCGAGAACGTAGTAAAAAAAAACTGTAGGGATAAGCCACGTCGATACCGATTCAAAGCGTAAAAGATTGTCGCGTAGGAGGGTCCGACGCAGTTACCTCATCGCGGATCAATTCAATATTTAATAACGAGCCAACGAAGCCGAGCTCCGCGAAAGAACTTGATCCACCGTCTCGCTACGTGATTCTTTCCGCACCGATATTTCCCCTCGAGGGAAAAATGAATCAATCGTGGCAATTTTGTCGTCGAAACGCGTTGTGCCGTCGACACGAAGTTTTGCATAATATCGCAATGATGCCCAACGGATTTTTCTCTTTTTTTTTCTCCACGACTCTTCGTCGCGAGGGAACGTAAAAATGCATATTAATAAAAATATTTAAAAAATCTCGTTTTAAATTTTACGCTTGGACATGACTGGTTTATTGTATTATTCTAGGTCGGACTTATGCAACATTTAACGCATTTACGCGTTGAAAATGCATTTACGACGAGTTACGGGGGCGGACGGTAAAACGAGACTGCAGCAACCACTCGCTGTAGATCCCATGAGCCTCGTGGAGAACGCCCGCGCGTACGCGACAGTCACTAAAGTTTAGTTTCGAAAGCCGCGAAATCCCGTGGGTGGAAGAGCGCTTCGTTCGTTGTCTCGGATCTCGAGACGACCGACAGAATCACGAGCCGCTCGAACGACAATTTATATTCATTTTCACTATGGTAATGACGCCACCTCCTATCCCTTTGCTCGGCACTTTGTTGCAATCAAAATAATTACATTTCCCGTGTGAAATTGCCCGAAGATGTAATGAAAAGTCGAATAAAATGGCGTTGAACGAAAAGCATTGTTCACTACATCATTTTGGGATTCAAAAGAGGCGTCGGCAAATTCCATAAAATTTCCGCGGGACTATTTTAATTTATTTAAAAACAACTTTTAATAAAAATCGCTTCGATAATCCTCTTTTCCTGTATAATTTTCTCAAAGAATTACAGCGTGGGCTAAGCAGATAACGTCACATCGACACACAATTTCCGTTGTCCTGGTTTCTCCGGAGGGGATTACTCCGGAACCTTTCAATCAATTACAATAATTACTTTTTTTTCACCATGACGCAACTGTTCATTTGAATAGCGTGGCATGCGATCGACAGAGTGTCGGCTCTCGCGAAATTCAGGTCGGAATGTACGTAACCCGTACGTGTTTTCACGTCGCACATGTTACAATAAATACGCGGCATTAAACCGAGCTTTAACGACGTTTACGCAAACCATATACCACGGCATCACATTCCGTGCGATAATTTCGTTCGTCCGTAGAGTCCGTTATGTTTCTCGTTCGCAGATGGTGACCCGTACAGCGAGCTCGCCGAATTCTTATCGCTCGTTTCCCGGTACACGATGTTGAACCGTGAATCCCCCACAAACCTCGCTCCGTGCTATTTATTTTTCGTGACCGGTTCGCGTTAAGGCCGACTACTATTTGAGTTTCGATTGTTGGACCAACGATACACGTACTACCACGTGAATTCCATTCCCCATAACCTGCCATTTTCGACACTTCTGATTACAGCGAATCATGACCACGATCGTGTAAACAGCTTTGATCAATCTACCTGGAATATTGTTGTACTTTGCGATACCCATATGGCGTCTAAATCGGTGCTGTGCACGCTCGCACCCCGTGCAAAAACTTCTTCTTCCTCTCACGACCGTAGGTGACGATCGCAATTGCTTGTCTAATAACATGCGCCCTTCGTCTGCGTTACTTCGACCGCCATGATGGCGAACACGTTTTTGCTTCATCGTAGGGTGATCGAAGCAAAAGAACGAAATCCTGCACCCCTTCTATATAATACGACGCCAATCCTCGGCTGTATCGATATTGCTACAGTAATTGGGAAGCCCACGACGACCGCGATCAACCTCCCTTTCGCCAACACCACCATGACGACCCCTACCGCCACCATGATCTAATAAAGCGAACGAGTGATATAATTGACCGATAACCCTTCCAAGGATTTCATGACATTTTACCGGAAGCAGTATCGGCTCGTGTCGAACGTAATGACCGGACTATCATCAACCCCCGCACAACGCCATAGACGCAATGTACCGCGTGGGTGCGTCCTCGCTATAACAATAATGGAACATCGTTGACGCTTTGAGCTTCGTTCTCCGGTGGCCCTAACGATCAGAGAGCCCGTCGTGGATCTCCCTGTGCAACGTGAAATTGCATCGAAACCCCATTCGTACCTCCATACAGCCAGCACAGCTTCATAACTACGTAAAAGCTAGCGCCACGTAATCAAACCATTACGTTTTCTCCTCCGAATACTTTACGGTCCAGTGAATTTTCGCGACTGCATCCGAACAGCTACAGCCGAGCAAAGAGCAGAGAACATGTTTTTACGTCGCTCTCATATCCTCGCAACATTGTAAACTATTCCAACTGTCTTTCTGTTATTCGCTATTTCGGGAATGCAGCGAGGGTTGCATGAGAAAGACCACCAACCCCGCACTCGCAATTGAGATTCCTGCGCAATCTCACTGACGTGTAATTAAAATAAAATCCAACGAGATTCTCGGTTATTTCGACTTTTTTATCCAGGCTTCTTCCGAGCTCTGATTTATAGGCGCCATAACGGACGTAGACGACATCGGCCCTTTATGATTTTCACGTCCTGACCCTAACAGCAATATTCGGCACAACGTTGCAACCGTCCCAGCCGTGTCAGTTGACACTGGATGACACGAGAAAAAGTATCGTGACGGATCGCGTCCGAATCTCGCGGATCCGAGGGGTCTATAAAAAGAGGTTATATCGTGTCGAGAGGGAAAAAACCGAGAGGCGTGGGGTCTCAGCAACAGCGTCGCCGGCAAAATCGATGTCGGACTATTTATCACGAGCTCGCCACGAGCTGCCGAACGTATTTCATTCTCATTTTCTCGTCTAGCCGCGTTGACGCGATTCCATTCATATTCCTGAAATTCGAGCGTGTCACAGGTGCGAAGTATTGCATATAATTGGACGGTCGACTTGACACGTTCTCGTCGATGAATAATCAAATTGCCGATACAACATCTGCGACACTTTCATTGCTCTAAAATATGCATCTGACATCTGACAAACTTTTCCTTCTCCGGGTCGTGATATATACTCTTTAATCATGTTACCCAATGAGAGAAATAAATTTTACGTGAAATAGAGCAATACCAGTTAATTATCTAACAATCAAATACGGCAAACAAAAGTACACGAGGGTTTCTTTTTGTTGTTTAGAATGAAAATCATTTCAAAAGAAGAAAAATGCAACCTCTCGACTCCAAAGCGAGAGAACAATTATGTGGGTTCAGTGAGAGTGATCTGAGAGTCATGGCACGGCTTTGCCATGTCTACTCCGTTCTTTGTACGAACGTCAAGAGCTTGCGCCAGAGCCTGGGCTACATTGTCGCAACGCTTCGAAACGGCGCGCACACAAGCGCGGAAAAAAACCCTGAAATTCGAGCATTTCGAGCGTCGCCCTACGGTTGAGTTATAAAGGACTTCCGCGGACGTCCGGGTTTCGGGTGTCGGAAATTTCGATAGCTCGGGAAGGGCGCGCAAGAGTGATGCATAGGTAAAATCGGCTGAGAAGATAATATCGGGTGAGCGGCTAACGGTGGCTGCAAACATTAATATAGATAAGGGCGACCGTTCTACGACTGACAAAACGAGCGAGGATAATCCAGCGAGAGGAAAAAGACTGCCATTCCGGCTTACTCGCAGTGATGGGACAAAAAATTTTGGGTTTAATACTGGGGTTTGCCAGAAAATCTGCCGGTAAATATGACAGCCCGAGATAAGATAACGTTGTCGCAATCGTGATGTGACTTCCGCACAGATGGGCGCACGGAACGGGGACGGACATTCGGCCAATGAAAATTTATTTGAAATACTTTTTCAATCAAATAATTATATAATTAATTATTATGAAACGATACAACTTTAATTATCACGGAATGGTAAAAAATCCGGATAAATTGTGGTTTTAGGATGAATTCTGATATGAAATAGCAATCATGCGTGTTTATTGAATTAATGCTCATCCTGGACAAGAAAGATAGACTTGCGGGTCCCAAAAATTGTCAAATCAGGTCTATGTCATTTTTATTGCACATGATCTTTCTTATTACTATGGTATCAACAATTTTTACAGTTTTAAGATGAAGATTTGAAATCTTTCTATAATAAGGTTCCAGAAAAATGTCCGTTCGGTACGTTTTTTTGTGTCGTCAGTAGATATGACTGCCAAGTGATAACGGAATAGAAAACTTCTAGCGTTTGAGCTCTTTTCTAAGATCGAAATCCCCGTGTCCACGATTCTAAATCCGTCTGCAAATCTTGCCTCCGTCCGTATTTTTCGATTGGTCCGGCCGGAGCGAGAAGCGCGGTTAACTTGTATAGGATGTTCACACATATATGTATGGAATCAGAGAAGAAATGTTTGATGCAGTCATCCAAAAGCTGAAGGCTTCCTGCTTCCGACGCTCTCGACAGGTGCACGGCTGAAGCTACGATTGACGGACGGCTTTAGCCCTGTCGGAAAATAAACAGAAGCTTGCGGTTACCAGCAGTTTTTGTCTTCGCTCTCGACTTTGACGAGGGTTCGATTTGATAGGAATGACACATTATGTGTCTCGCCATATACGGTTCAATGAAACATCTTCGTTGTGGAAAAATAATTCCGAGGACGAGCTACTGTAAGGGAATTACATTTTATTCTTTATCACCTGCATCGCGTGCATTAAATGTTAAAAAATATAAATCATAAAACTTAGAATATCTTCAAATTAGCGAACAGAAATAATCGGATTCTGTTTTGATTCCGATTTAATTTTCTCCACTTTCTGGAATGTTTCCTTTGATTTCTACGAGCCCGTGATCGGTCAGCCTGTCTGCATGACGTCAGAATTGCTTCTTCAGATAATTCAATCGCTGGCCCGGTCAGTCTAAAATTTGTCCGACGTAAAATTGGTTTTGACGCGACCCCGATTGGGGATTTATCAAAGTGGAAAAGTGAAAACCCGTCGCTATTTTTGCCCCGGTCCTGAAAGAAAACTGATTCGACACGAAAGCAATACAAAACATGCACGGTGGCTCTCTCCGTGACGTTGAGCAGTATCCGCGAAAAATGATAGTCGACCGATGCATGGGAATGACGAGAAATGGCGCGAAGCCAAAAGGCGCCGGAGCATTCGCAGGAAGCGATAGCGCGAACGAAAGCTCTCTGCAGCTTCTAGGTATACGATGTTCCGTCTTTACAATTCGCCGAAAAGAAGAAAAATAGCAGGACCGACGTTTGCGAGAGCATGCGAGAGGATATCCACTTTCCCGAGGATTCGATAGAGTTTCGACGAACGTGACTTCTTTTTCTCGCAATCGTGTTTTCGTTCGATATCTTCTTCTTATTCCGTTCTTCACTTGTCCAGTTGCGAATTTGTCATGTTTGTTTCTCGACTACCCAATGATGACATTGAAAAATATGGACTTAAATAGACAAGAGTACAGAGAAGTATGTAATCATTACAATAATTTAATCTCGACGACTGTTCAGAATTTTTTACCAATTAATAATTGCCCAATCAGCCGTCTTGTCGAGGTGATCGAATCAGTTCGGAATCGTCGATATGAATAAAATAATGAACTTATGATCAATATATTTACGACACTCATTAATATATCCATTTATCAGCTATGTCTGCAAGTATAATTATCAATCTACGTTCTCCAGCAGCTCGGCATTAGTTTGACAAAGCAGATTGAATAAATATGTCGATATCTCATGGCACGTATCGCGAGTCGAAAATCACTCGTGCGTGGGAGCAAACCTAACGGATAGAGCAAATTATCCGTTTCGTATTTCGGGCTAAAACAATCGTTCGTATTTATAGTAGTCACACGTGAATTATTAGTTTGTGCATACCGTTACACGAGCGCTTTGGATCTCCCGATCAATCCGTACGATATATCGCGAACGATAATATTCGTGTTAACGGTTATAACGAAGGGCTATTGTTACCGAAATAATTCGCCCTTTCATTTCAATGATAAAGTACTGTTAGATCGTCCCTATATCCCTCGAATCCACCGGCGCACCTAGTCCGATTACGAACTACGAGCTAACTCGATACACAACGCGATTGTGGATATTGTGTAACAGTGTACTCCGTTTGTACAACGTACTGTAATATATGAGGCATTCAGCGATCATCAGAAATATGTGAGTGTCGATATAATTATTCGTTGAATCATTTACCATGGTTCTATCTATCTCGAGCACTGTCTCGACTGATTATCACGTGTGCTTCCATGAAATGTGTGATTACGATTGCGGTTTTTCGTTGATTGGATTGGATCATAAAAATAAATACACGTGAATGAAATAAAAATGAAATATGTATGCCATTGACGTCAAGCCCGACGTCGATTCTAGTGAGGTTTCATTCTCCATCGTTGATTCGATCCCCTTCCCAAATCCATGCGAAGAATTTCTCGATAACGATGTCGGATCTCTTGAGAAACACAGCGAGATGAAAGATACCGTTTAAGGGCATAGCTATCGCCCTTAAACTTACGTGGGAGTTTACGAGTACGATAAAGCAACGGATGAGAACTTCAGCTGAATCGTATGTACAGCAGCGTCTCGTATTCCGTGGAGAACCGTTGAAATGAGAAACACTTAAACTGTGTACCTTTTCCACCCAGCGAATGACGATCTTTTACGCTTCGAGAAACTTTCGTAATTATTGAACGACAGCCCCCCCCCCCCCCCCCCACTCCGGCTCGCCAACAACCACGACTCCTGCTCCAAAGCTTTATCGAGGCCACCCACTCGTCTCTCGTTGGGTTGTGGATTCTACGCACGAAATCAAATACATTTCGTCTCTAGCTGAAGCTCCGTTTAATAATGGTTCTGCAGTAGACTGAGAGTAAATGTGGCACCAGCTTTAGATTCGAAGGTACATCGCTCAGCAGACGTCCGAGACCGTCACGATGGTTTACGTACTTTTGAAGTTGAGTTTTTTGAAGTTGAGTATTTTTCCGTATAAAATCAAAACAGACAGCTGACTGTCTACTACGATTTTTTTTGCAGCTCGTCGGATTTTTTTACTCCTTTTCCTCATGGATACGCGTCAAGAGGACGTAAAAAAAAATTGTCGGAGATAATAGGCTTCTTTAATGATTTTTGTTTGATAAGAAAGCGACTTTCAATTACAGTACCTTTTCGAGTTGAATAATTCGCATCGGCGCGATAGTAGTTACTCCGACTCAAGTCTAATATCATTAGTGACATGTTTTAGACTAAACGCAGATATTAATCATTCATGTAATTGCGAGGATAGGCGCGGCAGTTGGAAACTCTGCTGTAGTTGACATTGCTCCATGTGGTATATTAATTCGTGTATAAATTATACAGGGTGAGGCACTTAAAGTGTGACAGAACAATAGCACGCGAACGATTGACCATATCCAAAAACGTTTCAGACAAAAGTTTCAGTGTTCGAGAAGGCCGTCATACTGGACTACCCAATTTTTGCATCGGTGGAGGCGCTTAAGCTACGTCAAGTTCAACTCCACTTAATAAAATGGAACCATATATTTTTTTTTTAGCGACCAACACAATTCAGTGATACAAGGTCATTCTGGTCACGCAAAGTATAAAAATAGTCGAAAATCGAAACATTTTTGGATATGATCAATAGTTCGCGTGCTATTGCTCCGTCACACTTCGTGGGCCGTACCCTGGATGTGGGTTCATTCTAGATATCTGACAATTCTATAAACAGCTAGGAAAGAATCGATGGACCAATATAAGATCCATCATCGATTGGAATTTCGTATTTCAAGTCCCGCCTATGCTTCGGGGTAATCCGAACAATTTTAGTTTTATTTTTTTATCGTTACTCTATGGCTATTTTCTGTTCTCACGCTGAAACCAGCACAGTCAAAATAGTTGAAAAATTCTCCGGAGATAAAAAATAACATTTTATTTTCCACCCATGTGAGCAACTCGTGCTTACATGCTGGTAACGCTAAAATTCCAACAATCGGAAGGGCAGGGATGCCGGAAACAGAAGTTCAAAAGTTTATGGCAGTTCACATCTATGAAAGCTTTCGTATGTTTCCACGTAAAAACAACGCTCCGTTGCTCATAAAGTGGAAAATGTCGAGGACATAGTCAGTCGTTGCAACTGTACTCGTGCAGACTTTCCGGAAAGCCTCCGCAATGGAAAATTTCGGATCGAAGTCCGTGCACTGAAGCATCACAGTCAAGAAGTCGAGGTTAAAATTACGTAAACCCGAGGGTTGTCATCTCGTGGAACTTTTCGATTCAAATCAAGGCCCACAAGGTTGAACCTTCGGTAATTGATCATTACAAGTTTGCAACAAGACTCTACGAATGACATGAAAAATCGTATTCATTCCGTGCATGAATACGTGCATAAAATCTCGAATCGCTGTTGCTGTTGCTTGAATTGCAGAGAAACTGTTCATTGCACTCAGGTGACTTTATTCACACGCCCCGTTTACAGCCGATTACGTGTGTAATCAAAACGTATCCGGTACACAAAAAGCGACGATGCAGCGTAACACAACTTCGATAACAAACCAAGATACGACAGCCTACAACGTCGCCGAGTTCTACCGAAGGCAGTCATTGCATTTACGCGGATGCATGTAGCATGCAAGACACGCAAGGATACCGATGGAACGGAAGCACAAAGGAATCATAGTCGATGTATATGACGAATAATATACACCGCGTTATAGTCACGTTGTACTTTACGAGCTCGTATAACGTTGCATCCAGGATCGTCATAAGTCGAGCAATTTCGCTCGTCATTGCGTAGAATAATAGCGTCACAGATAGAAGAGCCTTTATGCAGAATTACACGACGCATTTAGCAGCCCTTATTGGCTGATGTCTGGTTGGATCGATAAGCCTCTTTCTACCCTTAACGCGGCATTAGCATCTGCTAATCCCATCTGGATCGGCAGGATTTTAATTGCTCCTAGGATCTCATCCAATCCGTTAACCCTTGACCCGTGTAAAAGCCCTTTATTCTTTTCCTCTCCCTCTTTACCTCTCTTGATTTTACCCGTAGCTGCTGAGCCTGACCCATGTGGTTAACTACCGCGACTACCATTCCGGACTTCGACGGTCGGGGTCCGATCGGCCCTCGCACTCTGGCAATAAATCAATCGCAATCACCGGCCGGAGAAGCTTTCAACTATCACGCTTGAACTATGTCGACAATTTTTTCGTCCCTCGCTCTCGCGAATAAAGCGAGAGCACGAGCTGATCCTCCCGCGCGTTAGCATAGCTTATCGTTGGAACCGAGCACTACAGGCGATAGCCATGTACGTGGAAACTGTAGCGACGCTCCATCCGCTTCGTTAACCCCGAGCCTTTATGGAGCATCGTTCCAAGTATGCTTCGACACAGATAAAACTTGGAAAAAAACAACTTTGTCACGATTGTTGGACCAGCATTTTTTTTTTCGTGTATTCATGATCCTCCTCATCTTTTTCGACCGGCAAAAAAATGATTGAAGTATCAAAGTTCGAAACATTTCAATCGTTGTTCGTAGAAGCAAAATATTTCAAAGTGCTTCAGAGAATTCTGAGGGGTTTGGATTGAATCAAATGTTGGAACCTATTTGTCTAGGATCAATGAGTTGCCATAATCATAGTTTCTCGGGGAATTTCAGACTCATATATTTTCCATCGCTATTGAAGTCTTATCTCCGATGGCAACATGAGGAAAAAATGCTTCATCTCAATAAATTTCGAGTCTAGTCTTCACGGAATCCAATCGGACAATCTGATGGTCTATTTATCCTCACTTGCAGCCTTAGTGACTCATGAGCTAAATATTTGTTTCCTGAGGACCGAAGACGAAAGACCTGAAATTCTTCAGCTTACGGGTTCGGATTCATGGAAGCGAGATTCCGATCACGAAGACGAGCGTCGGCTGCGCCGGACGAGAGTCAAGGATCCTTCGGTGATCAGTCAAGTTCTCATGGCTTGCTCATGTCCTGGCAACGAGTGGTTGCGACCAAGGACGTCAACTTAGTTCAGGCTCTACTACTTCTTCGCCGAGGCTTCTTACTTCCCTTCTTTCCCCCAAGATCTGACTGGCAAGTTGTCGCCCGTGTCTTCACCGGGGGTTTATCGGCCTAACATCACCCATTGCCTGATGTCACGTAATCGACCCCGTCACGCGAGAGCTTCGGAAAAACAGATGGACGAAGCATGAGAGACCAAGAAAAAGAGAAAGAAGAGCGTCGATGATGGGGATGAAAAGAAGACGTGTGTGTGTGAGTTTTTATCGAGGCGATGAAAGGTGAAAGAAGGCAACGTGGCAGTCGACGACGCACGAATGAGGGTCGATCGATTAAGACTTCGACCTCGGTTTAAACTCCGTCCGATGAATATCAATTTTTCCATCGACTCACGGCGAACCGAGTTACATTAAAACGCTTTTGGAGTTCATAGTGACGAAAGCGCGATAATCCTGTGAAGGAGTCGAAGGAAGGAGGAATAACGAGAGCTTAGGGCGCAGATGAATCATCTAGGAAAGAAGAAGACGCTTACAATTAGTGTCGTTCAATCGATGAAGTTGATCACTTTCAAATTATTTTGTATTCCGGATCCTTTCGATGAGTTAACAATATTATTCCGGTAACACCGCGTGTTTGTTATCTTACATTGTCTTCTGATGATATACAAACAGCTGTGAGATGCGCTGCTGATATTGATTTTCTCGTCCATTGTATCTAAGGAAAAAAATTGAATATGGTAATAGTATGGAGCGAGAATGAAGTACTTAGCGTTATTCTTTACCTCTTTGCACAATGCCTTCACTCCTTTCGTCCTTTCTTTATTCACGGCACCTCGGTGGCTTATTTACATAGTAGGAAAGTTTCAATTTCCGCCACGAGACGAAACTTCTCTTTTGCTTCTTCTTTTGCTTTTCTTCTTTTTCTTTTTGCCTGGATGTTATATTTTTTTACACGACAAGAAATGTTATATCGCTTAAGAGGTAACGAATACCGCGATTAACTCAATGTTTGCTCTATATTATTGGTATATTTAATATTTTTTAAAAGACAGGTCGTACATGAGAAACCTAACAGCATTAGTGTATTTCATACTTTGCAGTCTAATAAATGAATAATCGGATCATCGGTGCAATATCGTTAACTGATCAAAAGGATTCAGAATGTAAGCCACTTTTATGATAGCGAGAGGTGACACCGGATGTACGGGCACGAATGCGAGCGCGTTAGCGCTTTCAGCGATCATGACACGCTTAAGAAGAATACATAGTTGCAATTGAAGCCGATCGCTTCGAATTTCGATGGAGAATTTGTACGCAGGTGGTACAACAGTTGCGAGTCTGCGTGCAGCATCCACTGTCGTCGCATCTCCGTTGTGCACTGACGATGGATCCGTCTCGCCGTTTACGTTTATGGCACGGATCTTTGCAAAAGGAAACACGCATCCACGGCTAGACGAGTGAAGCGAGATCGCGTGCCAAAAGCGAGACGCTGGAGGCGAGGAAATTCTCCTCACAAAGCGGCATTGACGATCAAGCGGGCTCTGATATGGACCGAAAAGATGAATGCATTATATGAGAATATAAAAATTTATAAATACAAATGTTGTACGTCTCGGACGCACTGCTGCGATTGAGAGCGTTATGTCTTGCGATCGCAAAACATCGGGGTGCTATGCATATGCCTACTCATCTCTGCGTATTCATTTAATATTTCTATCCCGCACGAGCGCTACGATGGAAATGATAACAATACGATGTGTTCGAATTAGGGCTAAATTTTGGAGAACGATAAAGGAGTGTCGACAGCGAGGAATCCTACGGCGTTCTATACTCGTCGTTCAATCGCACGAGACTTCGTCGCTGGAGAAATACCGCTTCGCATGTCAAATGCGGAGCCAGCCAGCTCGTAGCAGAAAGAAGCAGGTTACCTCTGGTGCATGTGGATGGCGGATGCAATAAAAATGCATTACATTGACGTGCCCACGTAGTAACGCATCGTGACTCTTGCTCCATATCCATGTGCCTTTGCCGATTTTCTACCATCTTATACACGTATACACGTATGAAACGAATATCCGTCTGACGATGACGTGTCGATCGCAGTATCCGTTTCATCGCTACGATCTTTCTAAAATGTATTTGACGTTCTCTCGTGCGGAATTAATTTCCGGGCTCGATAGCACTGCTCGAACTTTCTGTTTTTGTATCATTTTTCAAGCGAGAGAAGCATGATAATAGGAAGTTTATCGGAGATATTGTGATTCACAATAAGTAAATGCCGTGGTCGAATCAACTGTCGATTACAGTTACTAATTTTTCAGTTGGAGCGCAATCAAGCATTACAGTAAGTTGGGTTCTCAATCGATGTACGAAATGGCAAATTTTTCTCGGCACAGTGTAATAACTATTTAAGATGAAATTACCTGTCTCTTCCTAGATGATTTGATACCAATAATCTCCGAGCATGAACGGTATTGAAATTAATTGTTGAGTCAGACAAGCTATCTTAACACTATCATGGCTTTCGTACATCTTCTGTTGCCATGCGCTTCTCCAAACAATCGACTAGCTTACATATATCCCCGTAGATATTTGTGAAGGATCAACAATAGGTCGCGAAAGTGATCTCCTTTTGAGACGTCCATGCATAATTTATAACCGCCGGGGCTTGGAGCTCAATCTACTTTTAATTATCCACAAAATTGAAGCGTCGCGGCTGAGCCATACACTGCTCTCGACGTGGCCTCAAAGCTCCTCCAACGACACACTCGCGCGAGTCTCAAACTTTAGCTCAAATCCTGGAGTAGGTAAACACGGGCTGAAGAGCTGCGAAGAGGCGAGAGCCGCGAGAGGACCAACCCGTTGGCTACGACAGTCGATATCACGTTGTTCATAACCGCACCACTCTTCATCATTGTCGTCACTGGCGACGTTGCTCCATAAAGCAGCCCCGCGCGTGCTTCGCTACTGTTAAAACCACATCGTAAAGCACTCTCTTCACCCATATATAACACGTAGTTCGAAGGTTGGCGACATGTATTAATCCATCGAATCGACACCGGTAATCCAATTTAATGCTCGCGAAATTTTCTCGAACACATGAAAAATTAAAAAAAGGTCAATCTTGCGACCGTAATAATCCGACGTCGACTTTATCGAATAACCCGACATTTCAAGACCCGTGAAAGTATTCTTGAACCTTCATGATGTTTGTCTAAATCTTCTAATACTTCTTTCGTATTGTGAATACTCATACGTTATTTTGGAACGCATCTAAAAAATTACGAAAAATACATAATTTGTTTTAACAGATAAGCGAAGATATCGCGGGATAAAATATAACATATGTATATTGATGTAATGAAATATGATATATAGTTTATAATATACGGTTTAAAATATGAATAAATTTTTATGTGTGCCTTTTTCCTTTCAACGTAGGAAGCTGTAGATTGAAAATAGTGATGAAATGTTTTGTGGCAACGAAATTTACCATCTACGTGTTTTTCGAGTTGTTGTTTTTCGTTAGCCCGGCTGCCCGTACGTTGCTCAACGTCGAATTTATATTCCGTCTCGGCCGCGTTGCCGGGAGCAATGTTGGAAAAGCATATTCGAGAGGGTACAGATAGAAAGATACAGCGGAAAATTGTGGTTCACCGGGTTGCGCTCGGTTCGCCTAGCAAACCGCGTATACGAGTGTCCGAAACTCACATTGGGGGAAAAGCCACAGTTTCGTGCAACTCCTTTCCAAGCACATGTAATAGTTTGGGGAAGCACTGGGGGTTGCATTACCTTCGCGATGCATTCGTCCATCGTGAAAACGTTGTTCGTTCGAGGAGAAGCAAATTTATCGCGTCGGTTACTCTTCGAGCACAATTGGAAACCCTATTTAGCATTTCGAAATGTCGATGTGGATATTCAATGATCCGACTGCGACTGGTCTGGGTTCGTGTATCCCAATGTCGAGACGTCGACTGATCTAAGCGAGATTATATTCGTATCGACGGGTTCGACCGAGTCGAGCGGAAGAATCGAGTCGGCCACAATCGTCGTTTGAACGCGCAGTGGAGCACTCGCAGCCAGAACTAGCCATGTCGGTTTGAGCTACACTAACGGAGGTACGACGGTTGAATATACTATTCCAGGATTACTAGCTGGTTTTCCCGTACTTCCAGAGTCAGCGCCGCGAGGACCTATCGATCGAGCTTTTATTATATGTACGGTTGGTGGCACATCGATTGGCGACTTAAGGTCGGGGTGGTCGATGATAATCTGTAAGAACGCTTCAGTGCTCTTGACCGTTCTTTCTGTGACTTTTGTGACGTCTTCGTCATTCGAGCTAGGCATTATAATTGTAGCCACTTCATCAAGGCTGAATGCATTGAGTTTTCGGTTGCCAAGCAGTGCCACTAACGGTGACATGCCAATAACTGTGCAGCACCAATGTCGGTGGTAAGAATTGTACGAAGAGTAGAATTTTCATGCGCCCTCGTGTTGACCCCACGAATTTGCATAATGTGTACAGGAAGATGAGCAATGGGAGGAAGAGAAATATGAAACATTCTGTCCTGGATCGAATAAGAGCTGGTGAGATAGATATGCAGAGTCTAATATCATCCCACAGGTTTTATTCTTACCGCAGCTACACTATCAACTGGTCGAGCAGCCTAGTAGGCTATGCACTTGTTCTTTTTTCTTTTTACTTCGTACTTTTACTTCTTTTTATGGACACGTATCTGGAACGAGATTGAGGGACCTGACAATATCTATATGGTGTCCACACGATGGTAAAGAGGGCATGCATAACTCATCAACAATATGTACACTGCCAGTACATCGCACGACGACCCGATCCCTCGTGTCCGTCGAAAGAAAATTGGAAAGGATAGCAAAAACAACGAACGACCACCAATAGAGTTCCGGGAAGCACCGTGTCACGTTTGCGTGGACGTGTCGGTACGAGAGGACTCAATTCTTTAATCTCGACACTCTCGCACGTAAAACTGCACGAATGTTCGATTTTTTCCCTCTCATTCTTTATTTTTTTTTTTTTTTAATTCTTTTCGTCCCTCAATATCGTGTCACCCCTATTAAGGTTCAGTGCGTCGATAGCGAAAGCACTGCGGGATTGCGCGTCTACACGGATCGGACGACGCGGAAATTGATGTTTCGGAATAAAATGATTGTTACCGTTTGGCTGAACATATTCGTCTGCAAATAACTCGTAATAATTTCCTCTCTATTTCTTTGATGTTCGCAGTATCATCTTCGTTCTTTATTTGGTTCGTTTTCCGGCTTAACGAATTGCAAAATAAAAATAAACTACTACCGCAAAAGGATGCGCTTTATTTATTTTTTTTTGGTTATGATCCATTGCGGAGTCGGTTTATATGACAGTCTCTTGTATTTCGAAGCCGGCAACAAATTCACTATATGAGCTGACACTTGATCAATTTTTTCATCGCGTTTTACAGTGAAGAACGTGATGAACATGCCATTAATTAAATCTCGTGTAATCCAATGGGGGAGTAATAATCGAGGAGGAAGTGGAGCGTATATTCTGAAAGTGGCTCGATCATCGAAAAGCACTCACCAAGTAACTGAAATACATCAAACGAGCTCTTCCGCTACTTTTTTCATCGAATGAAATGTAGTAGCTGCCGAAAATTTTGTCGACCTTTGGCTCCTCGTACGATACACGCGTTGGCGTATTTTTCCGATAATTAAATAGCACTCGGTATAGCGATCACTCGTTTCCAATTTGAAAACCCACGTCAGCTTCTAAAAGTTTCATTCAATACTAGTTCAAACATGTGATCCCGACATAAAACGTTCTAAAAAAAATCTGAATAACAAAACTTATTTCTATTTTGAAATAAAGCTTGATGTGTTTAACGGGGTATTGCTGTCTAGAAATTTCAAACAATCGATTCTATGTCTTGTGCCCACGACATATTTTTGTGCCGTAAAAAGACAAAGCTCACAATAACCCGCTGTTGAATAGTCTCCAAGAATATTTTTCGATACAATTCCCGAAAACTTAAATTCACGATTCTTCGGTCGCCCCCGGGGTAAAAAGGAAATTGCGAGTCGAAGAGAGCTTACGAGAGCTTGCCACGAATACCATTTCTCTTTGTCGAGTCGTAGTAATTCCAAGCTCATCGTCCTCGTTCGAATCGGTCTCTCGTCTGAACGTCATTCCCCGAACGAGTTTGGTAGTTTGCCGGAAACTCTGCGAACGCGGATGTGACCTCGTGAGCGTCAACGAGGTGTCAAACCCGAGTCAGTCTGTTTGAAGAACGTTGAGGGAGTCCCGGTTTGGTGCAGCAGTCAGTGGTGCAGGTTGTGTGTACGTGCGAACGTATATAACGTCGGAATGGGGTAGCGCTTACAAGTTAACTTTAGGTAACCGTCCGTTGGATCCTCAATATTGCAAGCTGTCCAAAGCCGGCAGCTTCATTAATCGAGCTTGACGTACAGCCCACGGTATTACCGATCCTAAGGTACGTGAAGTCTACTTGCGCGGTTCTGGAAACGGCTGGATGTGTGTTTCCATCACGGTGGGTCACGTAATGCGGAACCGCTTTGGTACGTGACACTCCTATCATGCTGAATCGATAAAATTAAAGGGCTCGCGAGTGGCCGGAGCGACAGAAGGCTGGTGGATGGCGTAGGTGACTTCGGGTAAGTGAGTTTGTCGGACCTAGGGCATTTACCCACAGGCCCGTGCCAGTGGATGGACTTGCGTGGGTGTTAAAGTACCAAGTGCCCTCGTAAAATTCGCTGCATGCATAGTCGGACGGTAAATGCGGTGAATGTACGAACGTCGAGAACGGTGGTAGAAAACTTTGTTCGAAGTAACGTCACTCTGAGCAGCGTCATGTATTGAGGACAAACCAACGATATTCGTATACCGGCTTAATTATTATCAGTTTGTGCGCGAAGCATTTTAAACAATATTTATTTGAATATTTCGGTATCCGTGGGATTTATTTCATCATAGATAAAAATATTATTTTTAAGTATTATTATATTCTAGCATACAACGTGAATAACAAATATGTTGCAATATTATATTGGAGATTTTCCACTTGTGATTCTGCGGGCTTTGTTCGTCGTCGTTTTTCTATGACCCACGGTACCGGGGGGGGGGGGGGGGGGGGGGGGTCGCACTGTTTTTCCGACCACCTCTTTATCTCTCACTGCTGCGCACCGGAGTACACGCAACGGATGTGCTTGGCTGAGAGCCGAACTAAATTGGCTAGTGAGAAGCGAGAACTGTGAAGTAGTTAGGGTCCGTATCAGGTCCGACGGCTGTGCGGTCGCAGCGGGCGACGTGCACTCGTGTCAGCATTGAAAGTTCAAAACCGCTGTGACTAGAGAGCGTAATTCATATATTCGACCAGCACGAAAATATACGTAAGCCAGCACGTGTAAGGAAGGGGTGGTAACATTTTTCGAAACGTTCAATTCACTGGATCAATTGTTCTCGGAATCAAATTATTTCGTGCTGTAGGAAATCGTATGAAAATGAAATTTTCATTAGTCCCAACCACAACCACGTGCAAGTGACGTTTTATAAACGTTTCGTTGCCACGGAAATGTCAGCGGCAAAACATTTCGCCGGTCTTGTCTACCACACGCACAGTTCAATTCGGAGAAGACTTACCCATTACCCAGAGTCAGTGAAACCATGGGTCCGATCGTTGTCACGGTAAACTGAAGCCCGGAGCGTGCGACGCTTGTACCGCATGTTGGTTCAACCGGAAGCACATGTACCGATTATTCCGCGAATGTTACTCCGGTATATATTTTTTGTTGTTGTTGTTTTTTCTGTCATTCAAAGAGTTCGTTCGATTCAGAAAAAGAAGTATGTTTTGGTGTGAACCTTCTGATATAATTCGTACTCGTGCTTCCGGTCAAACGGGCACACGGCTGGCACTCGCCAACCACCCGAGGTTCCAGTTTTCCGCGGAATCAGATGGATCTAACTGGTCACTTTGGAGGCTAACTTCGAATGCAGTCTTACGCATATAAGTACATCTATAATTCAGTCATTCAACCGGAGCAGTGGATCATACCCGAATGCTTACAGACCGACTATCCACAACCATTGTACAAAAATAATAACTACATTATTCATTTATCTAGTTAATATTTATTCAATTTCTGTATCATTTGTATTCATTTATTTGTTAAACTTGCCTAACAAAATTTACAACGTGTGAAAAATGTTAACCGTCGCTTCACCGTCGACCTAATACCATTATATAAAACCGGAATGAGAAATGGCACTACTTTTTTCCTGCACAAATATGACGGCTCGCTATTTACCTCGGGTTCGACGATGAAATGAGAGCCTCCTCGGCTTTTATGAACGTGCCGTCGTTCCAGGCTGGTGCGCTCCGTCCCCCTCTGTCTTCTTACTCTTTTTCGTTCTATCCGAAACTCCAGCGGGATTCGATTACCAGGTAGCTATTGTCCGCTCGCCGGCTCTTTGCACAGCGTGTATAATGAAAAAGAGGAAGAGGCGACGGCTGGAGGAGCGAAGGTCGACGCCAGTGTCCGTAATGGTTATATAGGGCTTGTCGTCGTTGATGTCTCGGTCCTCGCGTTGCGAGGATTAGTAAAAACAGGGAGATATTCCATCCTTAATTAACCCCTCGACACTTGGACCTCTTGAAACACGTCTGAGAAATGGAAAAATGTCTGGCTGTCTAAAGCGTTGCTGGAATTAACTTTAAGCGCGTTCTCATGGAATTTTCGACTTTGCCAGCCATGAAACTCGGATAAATTTTTGTCGTTATTTCTCTGTCTTGTTGTTTCAGCGAAATAATGTTGTAAATGTTGTTCGTATAATATTTCCATAATTATTCGGTTATTTCCAGCGATTTGCCTCCTTCATCTGCTTTGAAATAATCTGTGAAATTCTCATCGTGAATAATATTTCAGTAGAATTTGAAATATATCCGATCTTCGTTCAAGATGTCTCTTGCGTCACGGTAAATGTATCAGTCGCGAGCTCGAGTACGAACCTCCTGAAGCTACCTAATACGATGCGAAGTTCCTACAAGTTTGAATGATTACGTTTCTTGAGAAAAAATAAAAATCATATCCAAAGTCGTGAATTATTTTGGAAAGTGTAAAGAGTCTTTAAAATTCAAACGAATTCTTCGAAATTTGTAAGACGACTTCAGCACGAAGCATGTAATTTCCAAATTCTTTATTTACAAATAGTATTCGTTTCTTTGCAAAAGAAAATATTATTCACGTGCCTTGCGTTTAAAATTAAGTCTGCAACGCAGTGATGGTTGAGCTTGGGAAACCTAGCATGAAATGCAACGTACTGCGCAGTGCACCCATGTATAGATGTTATGTGCATTTTAACGGAGCTTGAACGCCGGTAGAGCTTGCGGGTATTCCCGTCTCTCACGTGCTCCATCGTTGCGTGAGTAGGTGGCCGCAACAGCGGAATATTTTTACGTTTTAAGTACAAAGGTGTATTTTATAGTGCATCCACGCTGTGCTTTTTTCTATGGAATTGCTGAGATTTTTTTTTCCGGTGTGAGAGGCGCTATTGAGGTACCTCGCGAACTCGCCAAAGGATTTACATAATAACACATTCAACCGACCGTCTTTGCTACTCGAGATAGGTCTCGAGACTTAAGAAGGGGTGAAGACTCGCGCCATTAAACTCGAGAGGAGCATTTCACCCGGCGCGTTCCCTCACTCCGCCGCACTTCTTGTCACTCTTTCGTTCTTTCTTTTCTTTCCGGCGAGTAATTCTTCGTGCCTCTTGTTTTCTTACAAAGAAAAGAAAAATCAGGTAAGTGGAATTCTACCAGTTGTCACGGTGAGAAAAATGAATTTAACTCTGCGGTAGTATTACATCAACTGCACACTTTAACCGTGATTTTTTTTCCACGTAACTCGAGAAAGTAAAGTAGATATTGAAATTTTACTGAAATGTCTACGACGACCAGAAATGGTCGGCCAGGATAATTACAAATATTCGTATGCGCTATCTTTTATTCATCTTTACAAAAATGTGAGAATTAAGATGTCTTCGAGAATAATGACGAATTCCGACGAAAAAAATATTTCACCCCATGGAACACAGTTCCAAATTCAAAAATAAGTGGTCTTTGGAGTACGGCCGAATTTTGATTCTACGTCGTTAGCGTTAACGTTTATGTTCGAGCATTTCAGCGAAGAACAACCGAGATAATTCCTTGAGACTGGGGACCGGTAATTTCACGGTTGAAGAGTAAATTTTGTACGTTTGACTGCGAGTGCACTGTAGGCTTTTCACATAACTGCGTTCGTGATTGCACGATTGTACAGTGAACTTTGTCTCTAGTCGACGTTCCACCGAATATAGAGTAAACTCTGCGTCGAGATGTTTCTCTTTATCTCTTGAAACATATTCCTGCCCATACAAACTTCCAAGTTTGGATTATTTTGATCGGCGCGTCGTGACGGTGCGTTTTGCCCGACTGCTCCAGTGCTCATGTAAAATGGTTACCTATGTTATTTATTTGAATTTACAAATATTGATCCCACTACCGAACCGGCTATGCGGAGCCAGTTTACAGATTTATAATTGTGATGAATTTTTTCATGTAAAAATGAATGGTTTCTACATCCACCGATAAGTACGTAATTCATTATCAATTGCACCATTACAGAATTGTTTCCGTACTGCTTGACTGCCAGAGATTGGCAGCAAAATCATTGTGCTAGTAGTTATTATTAACCCGTCGATTTTAAAAACGTCGGAGCTTACATACAAAACCTATTTCGGATAGCGTTGAGAGAATATTTTCTGAGAGATCCACATGTCTCTTCCGGCCACATAGTGTGTCGAGGGCCAGTTAGCTTTATCGACCTCAGGACGATCCTCGCTTTACTTCACCAATCCTGTCTGCATGTACCTCAAACTCTTCTCGTAGTTTATTTCTTTTTTTTTCACTGAACACCTTTTTATTTCCTACATTTTCGAGCTTACTTCTAGTCTATGTAAAAATACAAAACTTATTTCCCTGGTGATATGGAGTCGGACGAGGCTCGGAAAACGGACAAGAACATGTTTTTCGGTGCGAATGCGCCGCGTGAAACTTCACCGTCGCACGAGCATCCATAATTTATAACGTTCCAAAGAACCGTGCGTTACGTACGCCATGCACATTTATGAAATATTTTACAGTACGCGTAATGCATTCGTTGTATCCAGCTACTGAGAACTCTATATTTTCGTATACCAAAGCCGATTGTGGGACTAAAATCCCGCCATAACTGTCCAGTGAACATTCATTCCAACGAGTGTAAAAATAATAACGGCCTAGCGACGGATCGATAACACAAATTGTGATTCCCCGGTTTTTACGAGCCTTTTTTATGACGTTCTATTCAGGAATTGTTTTTACGACTTTTGCCAACGGGTTGGGACAAAAATAAATATGCTGAAACGAAGTATTCACGAAATTACTGAATTAAGATTTTTAAACAGTGAAACACCATAATTATTATCGCAGGCGATAAGAATATGTTCGTTTTTATTTCGCGATGTCAAGGCAAATGCAGGGCAATAGGCTAAATTAGAATAAATTACATTTCCCGTCTGGAAAAGAAGGAAAAGAAATAACTTATGGATGTTAAAACGTATTCAATCGATAGGGAATAAACGAGAAGGTCGAAAGTCAACCAGTTTTCATTCAGTTTTTCAACGAGAGAACGAGAGTACTAGATGAAACCCTTGCTGTCGAGTAATTGCACGTGGAGAAAGGCTCGCGAAGGCTTTCAGCTTGCACTCTCCATCAATCGTCACAAGATCGTTAATTGACGTTTAATTGAAATCTCAAAGATTCTGATTGTCATTTGACGCGATGGCGATGAAATAAAGCTGCATCGCCTCTTTCGTCGACAATCTACCTTATTCGCCTATTTATAACTTCGCACTGCACTCCGTGTCTCGAAATTTTACGACTTGAATGTGTTCGTTCGAATTTCGAAGAGAAAAACATTTGGAATATTGAACAAGAGGAAATACGCGTAGTTGTAAATAATCCTTCGTCACATAAATGTCCAACAGTAGTCATATTTCCATTGATCATGTCAGCTCGCTTCGCATGGAAAATCCATACGAGTGATTCATGATCCAAAGCCTTCCGAAGTGGCAATAGAAGCGAGAACACTAGCGCGGAAACGAGTAGCTCGCGTCGTTGTGATTTCACCCTCCGTATAGCGTTCCTCAACTTCGACCCGTTTTGTGGACATACATTTTCCACACTAACGTCTGTACATAGACTTGAAATAAGCATGATATCTTCCTTGGGTTTTAGTGCTTTGGCGACGTACGACCTTGTATTTATTTTCTCCTTTTTTCTTTATTTAACGCTTCACCCCCTCGATTTGGAGCCGCTTTAGAATCTCTCCCCTCCTTTTCATTTCACCTCCTGCCTTTAAGTGTGTTTTATTCCATTGTTTTGTGGATGGGTGTGTTCTATCACTCCTGCCTCCAATCTTTCATCATTGTCGTGTCATTATTCGACATTTCTGTTTTTAACCCTCGACCATCGAGCGAACACACCGAATACATTCCCCATTTACGAATAAGATTCATCGGAATTCCAGCAAATTAATCTACCCATCGACCGCGAACATTGAAAATTATTCAGAAGAATTTTGAAGGGGCTAGAAACTCACTAAATCATAATTTCGTACATTCAATATTGCACAACGAGCACCGATTCGCTTAATTACCCGTCGGTAAGTTACCGACAACCATATTTCTTGAGAATGTCTCGCAACGCCGGTAGCCAAACTCCGATACGCATTAGTCATTCGAGCGAATGATTAATGAGATTATCATACACGAACTCGCAAGACTTCGCGGAAGCTGATGCGAGAGGAAGTCTCCGGTGATGTCTGACGATTCTGTTTTCCTTGTACCTGCTACAGCCCGGTTAGGGCGATGGGCTTGTGGAAGCCATTGAGAAACTCGTGGATGCATTCGCGTTGGGGAAATACAAACCGCACAATCAGTGTGCGTGTGCGTTATGACGTGCGAGTACTGAGAACTTTCGGGGTTTCGTGTGATTCGCTATCGCGGTAGACCCCCATCGCCTGCCACATCAATTATTCAACTCCGAACAAATTTAACTGCCCGTGCTTTGCGCCCTCTACGTTCACGACTCTACGAAACATACACTCACGTGCATATTTCTACTTCAACGAACTCCCAAAGGGCTTAGCGTCTTCCGTGGGATTTTGGTACTCGCGAAAGCAGCTTTTCTTCCCCGATTTTAACATTTATCGACCGTTTGCGATTTTATTTATGCGTACGTCGGATGAAAGCTCAGAATTTTACTCAGAACGCTGTGCAAGACATGGCAGCTCTTTGTCAAAAATTCATGATTTCCGAGACGTCGAAGTCTCGACGCTTTCACGGCTAGAGGGTTGCTCTCGATGTGACGAATCGGGCATTTTACTGACGTGGCCGAAACTTTGTTTTATCCGCAGGAGATGAGGGCGCAACCCACAGATATCTTATTAGTAATCAATGAAGAGTGTGTAGGGTTACGAAAGTTTGGGCATCAGTCGTAAAACTGTCCGCTGCAAGTTATGCGATGGGAGCCGATGACACGTAATCCCGTGAAATAGATGTAGTGTTGACGAACCACAACAGAAGAAAAACAACGGAAGAGCACGTTTCGGAGTTTAGTGCTGTGCCAATAGCAATGGATCAGTTAACAGAAGGGTCGAAGAGCTGTGGATGATTGGTTGGAAGATAGCCATTGTCTTGATTAAAAGAATGAGCCATAAACGTAAGAAATGAATCCTCTTACATGCCCCGAATAAAAATGTTGACAAATTCAAAGCTTGTTGTTTTTTTCTCTATTTCTCCGCCATTGCTTTTTCCACTCTAACGAGGTGGCAATAAGACACGCTATGGTAGAGAAGATACGACATATGGGAGAGGAAGAGAAAATTATGTGGTAAAAAGAGGCAGGAAACCGGAGGATGTGAGGCAACAAGACCAGAAGCCGCAGCGTCTGCGAGAAACAGAAGCGGAGTGAGCATACCACATGCGCGATGCATCGCCAGATGTAGTATTGTCGAAATTGCCGACATGCCCGGGAACTCGTGTGGAAACGCGAAGCTTCCACACTCCTCCGTTTATAAGTGGCCAATCTGTATCCTCGAATATATATGTTGTGAAACCTGCTCTCGGTTTCCATGTCAATTCCTTGCTCATCGCACGTCACTGACGTGATACGCGCACAGATGAGGGATCCCCGGATTAAAGAAAAGTTGAATTGTATATTTTCAAATAGAATTCCGTTTAGCGATATCCACATTTTTCCATTCTAGTTCATAGTTTTCTGATCACTTTTCATCTTTTATTATCTTTTTCGTCGGGTGACATTAATTTTGCAAAAGCGGGTCGAACTAATAATGTGAGCACGGGTGATGAATTCGACGAAAATCCAGAGACGCAGGAAGACGCACGTATGAGAGATGACGGAGATTAGTAGTCGGGTTTCGGGGATGTAACGATGCGTGGGAAAGTACCGAGGAAGCGAGAAATGGAGCGTAGAACGTGTAAACTTTAATGGATGCAGGGAGAAATTTATTACATGTGCCAATTATGGGGCTTGGGGTGGTACCGGATTGTTCCTTCGATCACTCGTTCTGACACTGCTCTAATTGCTCTGCTGTAAGTTTTCCACAGGGTCGCACTTCTATCGATAATTCACAGGTACAGTCGAGTTCCAGGTAAGTTATTGAATTTTCGATCGCTAAGCGAAATATTCCTTTTCGAAAATTATTTTCAACTCCAATTGTGACTAAATTTTACCATAATTCAAAATATATATTTGTACGTTCTTGATGAGCCAGGTATAATGTTTGAAATTTTTTATCTGTCAGCGGTCAAATAAAAAAATTAAACGTTTGTGTTTTAACTACATGCTACTCAAATTATAATAAAAATATGGTTGATAACGATTTCATTCGCTAAATTACCGTTTAAATCATTCTATCGCCAGTTCGAGCAGCTTCAAAAATTACTCTTGTGATAATAGTGAAAAAAACAATTGTCTGGAAAGAATATTAACTTGGCTCCAGTAACCTTATGAGAAATGCGACTGTTTTACCAATAAACGTTCTTACTGCGCGAAACAGCCGGCGAGATTGATGCTCCCAACACGAAGCCTAGATTTGGGTCGGACAGCCAACACCTAGAGGTACGTAGTGTGTATACGTTCGTTCCGAAGAGAAGGAATGGAAAGTTTACGTGATCTATTATGTAGGAGTACGTCGAGTTGGCGCGGTACTTCCGTTTTCACCAAAAAAAGATCATTCTCTCGTACATACGATTTACCGGAGAGCGAACGAATTCAACGAGAACGAAAACACATTGTAGGAGGAACTGCTCACCCACGCGCAACATGATTATCCTAATCACCGTACATCATTGTCTGCTCTAGTTTGGTAATGCAGTACCAAGTTGATGATGAGAAAGAGCCGGGCGAAAGAACCATGTGCAAGCTCGAAAGCAGAGACATATGGTTCTCGTAGATTTCCACTCACCGACGAGAATTATAGACGCAAAGGTCGGTTCTCACCGGAGCACCTTGTTTCGCGAATGGACCACGCGAGAAACTGAAGCAGAAGTAATTTCCTTTTTATCGTACTTCTCTATTACTTAGCATACAGCAACGTACTTGGAAATTCTCGCATTACCCAGATTTATACGGAGTTCATTTTCACGCGACGGTTTGGAGATTGTTTAAAGCCATATATATGGGGCAAAATACGCCGTTTCACCGGACTGAAACCCTTATATCCCACGATGTGGTCGATGATTTTTTTTAGTATCTTCCGGATCCTACGACCTCACTAAATTTTTTTAAAGACCTTTTAGACCCCTCCTTCCCCCTCGCCCCCCATTTTTTTATTTATCGAGAGGTAACTGATATTTGCCTCCTTTCTATTTGGATGAAATTTTTTTCCCAGACGCTCTATTGAAATTGAAGAACTTTTTTCATAAAATTGGAGTGGGCAGCGGGTTCCTGATATACATTTTTTTTCAATTTTGAAAAAATTCGAGTTTTTCCGAAATTTGACGATATAATAATGGTTTCCGATCTAAAAACAAAAAAAAATATATCTATCTTTCCAACAATCGATAGTTTGATTGTTTTCGATAGAAAAGAAAGATTTTTAAATTATTTTTTTCGTTCATACTCAAAAAAAACGATTTTCTATCGAAATAATCGAAATATCATTTTATTTGCAAAATGGATTTCATTTTCCTTGTTTGTTTTAGATGGGAAAACATGATTATATATTCAAATTTCGGAAAAAATCTAATTTTTGCAGAATTAAAAAAAAAAAAAATGTTGGGAACCCGCTGCCCACTACAATTTTATGAAAGAAGTCCTTGAACTTCGATAGAGTATCTGGGAAAAAATGTCAACCAAATAAAAAGGGGGCAAATAGCAGTTACCTCTTGATAAAAAAAATAGTGGGGGGAGGAGAAGGAGGGGTCGAGAAAATCTTTAAAAAAATTAGTGAGGTCGTAGGATCCAAAAGATACTGAAAAAAAATCATCGACCACATCGGGGGACAGAAGGGTTTCAGTCCGGTGAAACGGCGAATGTTGCCCCATATGTATATCATGAATGAGCTGAGAAATAGGTTTGTGACCCATCGGCAGAAGGTCCCAAGAAAGCTGAGTAAGTTTGAGTGCATACGAGTTTATATACACCGCCAATACAGCACTAAATTTTATGAGCTCAGTAGCTTTATCGTCATAGGATACACCGTACTCACCCGCCTGACCAAAACCCGTCACTACTACTTGAAACCCTTTTTACAGCCCCGTTTCGTACTTTCCCGCAATCTCCCAATCGTAATCGGTCGAGTACAATTTCCCGGATCGCCATTTTCGTTACTCGCGTCTTTTACGGCAATTCTGGGTCTATTCTGATAAGAAAAACCATCAGGCCACTCGCTGTCCTGGAGAATCTTTTTTTTTCCACGATAGTTTAAAAATACAATAGAATTCAGGAAAAATTAAACACCATCGCCTGTATTTAAAGCCACTGGCTGCTCATTAAAAAAATTAACAAAAAAAACTTACAGCCCTTAAAGTGGATTATATAAACAGCTTGTGAATGAAATGATCCATATCACGCTCGACTGAATCCCACGATTGCGCCAATAATAATAATCTTACCTCGCACGAGGGTCAGTATGCCGAGTGGCATGACAAGTACCGCGACCATGAGATCGGTGACTGCCAAGCTCATGAGGAAATAATTCGTAACGTTCTGCAAACGTCGTTCCCAAGATATCGCTAGACACACGAGAATATTTCCAGCCGCTGTGCCGACAACTAGAACCAACGCGAGCAGCGCCCACCAGTTGTTGAGCGACTCGACATCGGCGTTATCCGCATTTCCGTAGTCGTCGTCGACGCGGTCCGTCACAACGTCGACGCCAATCCCATTCAGCACGCTTCGCACACTTGAAAACTCATAATCACTCGTATCGTTGAATATTCTCGTCACAATCGCACGCACTCTATCACCGACACTCGTATTGTTGCTTTCGTTGTTGTCGCTGACACTCGTCGATGCTAAAACCGATGATGATGCCGCCGTGGATATTCCATCGCCAAAAAATAAAAGTCCCGTCTCGTAGGAATCAACGATTCCGGATGATTCCGGCGTTCTATTCTCCGCGTATCCACCGGAGAACGGATGTCGAATCATCGCGGTTGGAAATCCCGTTCCGTCGACGGCACCTCGTGTACGACCCCCAGGCTTACGATCCAAACCTTTCCAACGCCTTTAACCGTACCTCATCTGAAAAAACAAAAAATATATATATATATATTTCCACCGCTGTTAAAATCCACCGTGGATTTACATACTTTATGAAAAAGTTACTCATGAATCTGCTAACTTCGGATTGAAGTGAAAAATTAACTGCTTTTGAATTCGAAACCCTCGAGCTGTGATATTAAAATTTATCATTTCTTGCATGAAATTAAATTTTCATTTGATGGCCCACCATGCAATTGACCATTAATTATGCAGCGTGGATAATGGCCCATTGAATCCAGAATTCATTAACTCCGGTGCACCGAGATAATCTCAAAAGTCAAAGGGTCAGCACGACGTTTTTTCTCTCTAATAGTTCAGAGTCTAATAAAAAATGTAACCATGACCGTCCGTGCTTGAAGTATATTATATTTGATGGAAGAGTGAAAAGCTCGGATCATAGAATGTGACCATTCCCCGAAGGTGAACGGATTGGATATTGGCAGCCTCTTCTCGAGTACATAAATGAATAGCTACTTCGGGGCCTACGTTATCGTAAATCCGCCGAATTCTTTCTACAAAAGATGCAGACGATCTTCGTCTATACACGTATGTAACGTAACATTTCGAACGTTTATCGATATTCGATGTCAAACCGCTTTGCCAAAGAACTCCGATGAGAAGTAATTTTTCCCTTTAAAGGTCGTGTTTCCGTATCACCACCGGAAATTCCAAAATCAACGTCGTTTCTAAGTATCTTATGTTGTGTTGTTGCACGTGTTTACTTATTTCTTTTTTTCTACCTCTCATTAGGGTGCAAGTTGCTGTCGTATGCCCCCCTCAGACCGAAGAGCATTGCTCCAGGGTCATGCCATACACATTTTGACCTCTTTGCGACGCAGAAATAGAGAACCGTGTCCCAGTGGGGAAGGGCTCGTTTCCGTTTATAGACGCGAGCAGCATCCTCCTGTGTCTCTGATGTGCATACCACTGCAGCAGCGACCCACTCACCACCGGACTTCGCAGCTACACGCGCATATATACAAACCAAGTCGAGAGGATATCCAAGGTAATTGACCGGAAGTGCTGGGCAACTTTGGTCGCCGCTGCATGCTGATTCGATTTCTTGGCCTACCCGCTCGGTTAGTAAACGAAAAACTGCGACGACAATTTTCGATCCCGGACGAAACGCCCATTTTCACGGGACACAGAAGAGGTGCAATTTCCAAATATTACCAGCAAAGCGTATTCACCGTATGCCGGAAGTATTCTTGTAATTACATTTTATCGGTTGCAATATTATAACACGACCTGTCGTGCTTTTGAACAACCACGAATTGGTATAATTGCCATGGACAATTCAATTAAAATTCGAAAGGGCCGATTGTAAAAATAAAAATAATAAATTCAAATATTGAAAAGTTTTTAAAAACGAAAGCTCAGTCGGTCAATTCGTTTTCGAATGTACGAAAAGTGTGCCTTCGCGTCGTTGGCTTTTCGCGTCCTCTCGTGATAGCATGGCGGGACTTTCCGCAAAATATTGCACCCGTGTAGGCCTTGGAAAATGCGTGATACACTGCGTCCGTCAGAAGTTTATTTTTTTTTCTCTGTTTTATAGACACGCGAACGCTATAACTAAACCGGAGCCAGCGAGAAACTTGAACAACGGGTTAAAAACTGCCCCGGAGCGCATCGGTAATTTAACGACTGCGAGGTAGACCATGCACGGATGAATCGAGCTTTATCCGGCAGAATGAAAGGCAGACTGGGAGCGGCCGGAGAGGGACGGCGGGTGAGCATGCTGATAGAACTGTGCGGCCCTCTCGATCAATGCAAAAAAAAAAAAAAAAAAAGAAGAAGAGAGATAGCGGAAGTGAAGGAGAGAGATTGAGAGAGAGCGAGAGATAGCAATGAAAAAAAAAAATTTCAAAAATATGGACAGTGCGAGCACGTATTTAAAATTAATACGATTTTTTATTATATTTTTTTCGAGGTTGTTACACCCGGAAGCAAAATCGGCAGAATATTTTTGGTTGTTGATATTCGTCGAGTTTGTTTTGCATATTTCATTACTTTAGTCTACTTTTTATCTGGATGAAGCCGCAATGTCTCGTTATGTAAAAAATGTAATAGATATTTTTTATTTATAGAAATTCAAGAGTAAACGTCGTTGATATAGAGTTAATTTTACCTTTACCGAAGGTTAAAATCAAATTTCGAAAGAGTCACTGGTAATGTTCGAAGACATTTGAACTACAACGAAGCGTGGGAGTGAGTGTGAGATTTATTTAAACGGTGGTGATAACTTTTGTGTGTAAACCCAATATGTTCTGTCACTGCGCTATCCATCCGTCGCTCTTTCCACTGTACACTGTGCTTGGTGCGAAGTCGCGTATAACTATCCTCAGTTTATACACTTTGTACCACGTCGTATATCAGTCGTGATCATTGTATGTAATTACTACATGCGCAGCGTTTCCGTGCAATCTCTCGCGACGTCAGTGGTTATCGAACTTCCTCCGGTATTATCAAACTGCAAACACTCGAGCGTTCCATGGATTCGGTATTTTAACGGTCGGAGCGTTGAAGAGGTTTAACATAATATATCGTCAGCAATAAAGCAATTTGCCCGGGTGAATAGAGCATTATGTACGATTGGTTAATATTCGGACGCGTTAGAATAGTCGATAAGAAAAGTTCGCTATCGATAGCAGAGACAAACCTCTTGACCTATTAGAATAATTTCAATTTAATATTTACAGAAGATTTAAATATATCGATCGATGGTGAAACGAATATGTACATTCAAATGCGGGATTAAAACTTGAACGGTGGAAAGAATCAGAAACCACCTACCAATAGATATTCAACGGGAAGCATTTAAAATTTTTTTAAAGAATTTCCAACAACTAGAAAAATTGCGTCGATGTATTAGCGATTAACGTTACGTATGAAGAATGTTCCATAATATTTTTCTTATGTGTCTTCCACATTATTCCACTGATAAGGTATAATTGAAGAGTCGTGGAATAACGAATAGCGACTCTGCGAACCGCAAACGCAAACTCGACGAATAAATAAGCCCGGCAGCGGGTATTTCCGAATCAGTGAGCACATGGTTCATATAGTTTTCAGAGTTTCAGTGGCTCCGGTAACACGAACGCAACATTGTTAATATAACCGGCTTGGTGCTTCTTTCTCCGCACACAACTAAACAAAATGCAACAGCTTACATCACACAGCACCAACCCCACCGGTTCCATTCTCCGCGCTCTGGCATTGTAACTTTACAATTCTCCAACAACCGCGAGTTTATACTGGCGCTATAATAGAAGTCGAGTCAGATTTCGCTGTTCTACTTTTAATGTATAATGACTAAATCTCCTGTCGCGTATACGCACTGTTAAAAAAAAAGAAACCAATGGAAATAATTAATAAATAATTCTATCGACCGATGCGCTTGATTAAACAATGAGAATAAATCCACGATACAGAGAAAATCAATATTCATTAATGTTTAACTATACATCGAAAGTCAATTACGAGTATCGCTCAAAATCGACGATCATCGCGTTAACAGTAATATATTCTGCGAGCACGAGTTACGATGACAAGGATGTTACTTCCAACCGTATTGTTCACATTCTGCAAAATTTTCAAAATCCCATTTTATCCAAATCCGTTCCGAGCTAACGGCTGAAGCGAATATTTGATACGCGAACATCAGTATTTTTTCGACTGTACATGCGCATTTAAATTCTTGCGACGCATCTAAACGTATATCGTCCGCGAATTTACGAGGAAAATATGTTTACCGCGGCTGTCGGTTTGCTCGCACCCGTCACGGCTTGCCCACGCGTTATGCGATGTACGTAAATACCGTATGAAATGCTCCATGATTTTTTGGTGACGCTACCCAACCCGCCGGAAATGATACAATTTTAATTGTAAACCGCCGCTGCGGTATAAAGTTATAAATTATCATTATTCAAATAATCAGCCAACTGTCACTGACAATATTTCTACATCAAATGAGACCGTATTGCCGAAATTTAACTCGTAAAATCGTAATTTCGTCGTGATAAAAAAATGCAATATCCACTAAAAACACTATAAAACATATTGTGGTTTCTACTAACCGAACAAAATGCACTTCCTCACGGAAAATAGCAATGTTTTTTTCGAAAAAGTAATTCAATCATCGACATTGAAAACTTCAACGACGGTTGAAAAAGAAATACCCTCGATCTCGACGTGCATTCATTGTATTCAGCAACCAAATGTCACGACTCGAAAATAAAAAAAAATCTATTCGTTGCTATTAATAGTAATTAACGATGACTCCTTGCGAAGAACGTATGGACCACTGAATCGACTGACGTAGCAACGTATGAAACATATGGACGTACAGACAGGAATGATAATTGTATACATTTCAATTGGACTCAACTGTCAGAGCTCGTGCAATCGAGTTGAAGAGATATGCATATTGGACGCACCCTGAAATGTATATATTTTCATTCGACCGCAAATTGGCAAACGTTCGCACGAGAACAAGAGCCAGTGCTTTGCACGGTGCAGCAGCTCTTCTCTCAACCCTTTCACTTGCGCACCTACCGTCCGACCAACGGGCCCCGGACTCATTATTCAAATCCGCTGACGCGAAAATCCACCCCTCTCCTCAGGCTGCCACTCGAAATCCCGGCAATGGGATTTCCCACGACTCCCACGCCTCACCGACATCGCTTGTAACACACACACACATACGTTCGACACAACGTTTGACCATATCCCATACGCGCGTAGTGCAGTTCTTGTTATAATTCAACGAAATACGCTTGCCAATCGGAAATAACGTATCAGCGTCGAGGGATTTGAAATTTGGAGGTTACAATTATCGGTTTGAGGATGATGAAGCTTTTACCACAAACGTTACAATGACTTATTGCCCAGTACCTGCTGAATAATCGAATTTACATTTCCAACGTCAAAATTGCTTTCTACTTCCCCATTTTTTTTCCTGCAATAGAGAAAATTTTGTGCTTGGAAAAAGATGTATTTGCATCTGAGATAATGGTAAAAAGATAATATGGTAAAACGGTGACGATACCGAGCAGTAATTATTCTGCAAAAGTGATGTTCATTACCACGTGCATGAAAACCAAACGACGTAAACCTGTAGACCTCGCCTATAGATCATCCGTTTTTTATTTTTATAACGAAGTCGGAGGACCATAAACGCCACTATTCACGCGTTATCTTTATGCAATTTCTCGGCGTCTAGGACGGGGTATATGAGGCATAAAAATCTGCCATCGCAGTCGAAAGGGTGACCACGGAGCTACGTCCTCGAGCCAGTGTTCAAAAAAAAGATATTCAAAAAACATTATCGCCAAAAGCTACGGTTCAGATTATAGACAAGAGCGAAAAATTATGTTCATTGAATTTTTTTTTCATATCCCCGAGCGTTTTACGCCCGGCGTTTTATGTCGTTTATTTCCAGTTGAACAGAAAGAAAGAAAAAAAATATTAGGTACTGAAAATTTGCAATGAGTAGTGTAATACAGCGGCGATAAAATTTACCGAGGCATAAAACGATTTTGCATGAGCGTCATATACTCCAGAGTATAATGCACCGAGCGTTGCGGAATAAACAGAAGTTTTATCGTTCCCGACGTACGCGAAACAGATCGAGAATCGTCGGTAGTCGTTTTCAGAAACATCGAGGGCGATCCATTAATGGTAACATTTAATCAACATACTTGAAATTTGTTAACCTGCATGAGTGTAACGATGGGACGGGAAACTGGCCCGCAATTTCGTGCAGTTGAGGCTCCAAGCGAAATTCCCTAACACGGCGGAATTCGATGAATACATTCAGCGAGATGTCGATGTAAAATTTACACCTGAAATGCTTTCAATCCGAGCAATGAAGCCGGGTGAGTGGATGCGCGTCGAACTTTGCAATGTTTGCTTCACACTGGCAATCACGTTGAATAAAGAGTCATTACGATATTTATGATTTTTCTGGGTGTAAAAACCGAGTGAACTGCGTTGATTAAAGTACAATCGAAAATCGATTACGTTTCAAAAGTGTATGAAAAAATGTGACCAGAGGTCGATCATTCAACAAAATTTAATTCTATTTCTCGAAATATGTGTATGATCCTAAAAAGTAACCGCTTATGACCCTACCATGTGTCGACTAAGTGTATAAATGTTCGTAAAAAATCATGGCACACTTTTATTTCGTACACAGCTGCTGAACTGACCACCAAGATTACAGAAGAAATAACGACCAAAGCAAATCGGTGGGAATGTTAATTAATCTGCGTATCCAAAAATATCATTTTTTCTCGAAATTTCATTTAAATTAATTGGATTGGCCAAACTCGCGGTTCTTCATGGCGGAACTTTTCAACTCGAATCCGAGTAATTTGAACCATTTCATTCGAGATGATACGAATATTCAATGAGCTTATATATATATAGATACGGAAATGGATAATTAGTTGGAGCTGAAAGTGAACATGCTGCGTTATGGTTTCGTTCGCGCAGAATCCAATTAAAACGGAACTGAATGCCGGGAGCTCTGTTAGCGTTAATCTCAAGCTCAGAACCCATCGGATGGACTTCAGAATCTACGATAGTATTGAGTTGAACCACATGGGCAACGTTTCCCCGGATCTCGAGAACCCGTAGATCACCTTTCCGTCGGCATTACGAAGCTCTTTCCGACGTGTGTCAAATAACCCCACAAATGGGGTTGCTCGACCCTCAAGAGCTATCGTCTTTACAACCTCACGATAAATCAGCTGATTCACACAAGACGTCGGTTATCTTTCTTTTTTTTTCCTCCTTTTCTGCCTAGGTAGCTAAATGTCCTATCGGCTTTACGAGTGTTCAAGAACGAATCGATGGTTCGAGCCAAAAGAAAAGTAAACGAAAATTTAAAAATCACGTCGAACCGTCAGCTCCTGACTGTATTTATTATAATTAATTCAAATTAAATTCAAATTGAAATAGATAATAAAAATCCGATTATGTCTAAAACTCAGGCCCTTCAGCTACCTCTCCGTTCTACCTCAATTTTTTGTTGTTGTAAATCAAGGATATTTAACTCGAACTCTCTTACTACATTTCTCTCATAACTTCTCCACTCAACAAACATCGGTGGTTCGGGTTGAAAGTCGTCGGCCGTTTGACGCGCTCCTTTCACCGCCGACATCCAAGAGGAACGCCTTGAAAATTTCTTGGTTTATAAACTCGCGGCCCGCGGCGTGGTCGAGCTACCGGTAAACTTGTAAGTAGGGTAGGTGGAGTACTGGGCTTCTTGAACTCTCCGTGCAATTTAATTTTCCGCGGTACGATTTTAACGCTGGTTAATTACCATTGGCTGGAGTTCGACCAAAGTCGCGATGGCTTCACCGTGAACTAGAACTAGCAATATTACACGATCTAGGGTGCAAAAATGAAAAATAATTGGTGACTTATTTGAAGTAACGTTTGGAAAGCCTGAGAAATAAGACTTGATCACTTTTACTTATTATAATCATGGGTTCAATTATCATATTTTTGGGATCTCTCTCCCTCTTCCTTTCTCGTATTCTCATTGTCTTTTGATTTTTTCCCCTAATTTAGAACTTATCCACGCAGCATCTAGAATTTTCTTGAGACTCCGTCTACTCATATGCAGTACCCAACAGCTCGCCAACTTCCCCTGGTTGTGTTTTCGCACCGCACGGGTACGCTTTTTTCAACAATTCAAGTCTCATCGACAGTGTTCAAAAATTAAATTTTTTCCTGATTGTCGTTATTATGTTGCATTTTATTTTCTCGTCGCGCATCATACGTCGATCTTCGTGATAAATCTACGTGATTATTGAATCACGAATATTTAGAAAATAATTTTTGGCGAATGACGCTGAGATGTGTTATAATATTAGCGAGAGACAAAAAAATTGTAGAGAAACAGTAATCTGTTGTCTACGCAAATTCGAAAATACAATAAATACTTGCTTAATTATGATTGACAAAATAATGGAGAAGATGCGCCCGTCGTTACCAATTCAAGATTTCTGTCGTCAATTATCGTCTTCATTGTATTGTAATAGATTTTGCTTATGCACCAACGAGAAATCTAAATGACGCACTCCATTCAATCAACAACAATCAAAAAATCTTACGTCAAAATTTCGGTCGCGCCTCATATTCTACAAACAATCGCTTGTCACAAGAAAAAAATCTAGCAGTCAAAACCATCCCCAAAAAAAAGATACAATAAACAAAAAAAATGGTTTCTATAACACTATTAATGACGTACATTTTTCGGTAAGCAGATGCATTTCTTATTCGGTGACATTCTGATCCATCGCCACGTTCGTTGCGTGGCATATCACCGGTCCCTCGCAATGTACGAAGATCTCAAACGAAACGACACCCTCGTGGTCCATCAGCTGTTAGTCGCGCTTCTATACGTATATATAAATACATATATATATCTATATTACAGCGCACGGTTTCTGATTCACCAATCAAGCTGCGGTGATTCCCGTCGAGACGGACAGACGGTGACCGTCCAGAAAACAACCGGAAGTACAATTTTGTAACAACGCACGGGTGACACCGGGAACACGTGACAAAGGGGATGATTCAAAAGTTTATCTTTGCTTCGCGTAAAAGCGCGGGATCCGTCTTTCGTTCGAGCTGCCGGAAATTCGCGCGCCGAAACGTGTACGAGCTTCGCGAGAGCCGGACAAAAATTGACGGGCAGAGCCGGGGCCGGAGTGGAAAACGCGACGAATGACGGATAACGGTATACTGAGGGGTTGTCTTGAAACCGCTAGCCCACTGGCCCTCATTTCTCTCGCGGCAGCACGAGCAACCCCTCCGGTTCTTCGCGTATTCTCCCTCGATCTCACTCTCTCTCTCGCTCTCTTTCTCCGTCGCTCCCTCGTGCGGGACCCGTCCTACCCGAGCGTGGCTGCATCCACGCGAAAATCGCACACGCGCACGCGCTAAAATTCCCAACTCCCGTGTGCGGGCCACCCACGACTCCCCATCATCGGCAAACACCTGTCAAACGTGCGAGGTTCCGACTCTCCGACACGGACCGTGCTCCGAGTCCCCATATTTCCTTCCCCCGATGCGTATTCGATGTTTGTCATCGCGAACGAGATAAAAATTTCCGCACGCCGAATTATCCATCGAGGGATTACGAACAGTGCCGAGAGCGTTGTCGAGATAAGGACTTTGAAAAATCTGGTTGGGAACGGGAGAGGGGGGAGGAGTCGTTTCGTGGCAACTTCGTCTCGAGTAGTGGAAAGTGTTCGAACGACGAGGGAAGTTCTACGCCCACGCAATCGTAACCGCCAACGTGGCGTCGTGGATAAAATAATACTTGCCTGAGCGACACACCTAGAGATATATTCGATGTTTTTGAGGATTAAATTCTTTGAAAACAATTCCTGGGATCCTGATTATTCTTATTTTATAATTGATTATCCATTGATTTAACTGGGCTCGTAATTTTTGCAGTGAAGCCTCAAACCTATGTTCATATCAAAAAGAGCGATCGACAAAGCTCGAACTTATTCCATAATCCGAATTATAAAAAAAAAAAGATCTGATAACAATGTGAGATGAGTCTCGATACCAGAACCCGACCCAATCTTGACACCTACCTGATAGATGACCCACCAGAACTGATTAAATTCCCCGCTCGAGTTATATCCTATCACACATTTCCGATTTAATATTAACTCAGAAACGACGACTGCCCGCACTATTCGATTTTCTCGCTTCTCCGATCTGTCTCGTTGTCGCCACAAACGGCCACGAATATTATATATTCGCATAAGAAGGGTTCAAAACTTTCTGCATCTTTTACCCAAGAATAGTAGTTGTAATTCGAAAACGATTCAACAAATTAGCGACACCGTCACAAGGAAGAATTTCAATTTTTATGCATTCTCATACATTTTTTCCAATCGCCGTAACCGAGACGCAATTGCGTCTCTTAATAAAAACTCCCACATATCCGAGGATTAATTTTCATTGCTCACGAGTGAGGGAAATATAAAAGGGTCGGTATAGCTAGCGGTGTGTACACGACAAATTGTTGAGCTTCGTGAGATCCCGTAGATCTCGAGATACCCACTAAATTCTTCGATTCCGCTGTACTGAACTGTACACACAATCTTATTGACGGACTCTTGCAGGCGACGCATTCGCAAATACGCGACGATAGCACGTAAGCACTGACGCGTACGTGTTGTATGGACTTCCGCACCGATACCTCCGTTGCTCCCTTTGCATTTTCTCCTCTGTGTTGATCTCTAGGAGACAGATGGAACGACACTCTCGCACACGTCTCTCTGTCTGAGTTCGAACGCACGTACACGTGGACAGGGTGACATGGAATAACATCACCGTTCGTTGGGGAATTCATTTTCCAAGAAGCTCGCATGAAATTTCCATTCGTCGACTGTCACTGTGTGGGCGCGATGTAAACTCAACCCCGGAGTCGGACGTCGCACATTCACGGAACTTTGATGTGTACCACGCAAAAAGTGTATTTATAGAATGGGCGTTTTGTGTAGGTTCGCATATCCGAGAACCAAGGAGAGAACCTTGTGACGCATTTTTCTACGACGGAAGAAAAAAATATGTCTAGCTGAAAAAGTTGACGTCGTGAGAGCTAATGTTCTGCTAGATAGAAAATATGCAAGATTACGTATTCCGCTACTTATTGCCGTGATCGTTCGAAGTTATCGATTAGCATCTCGGAAAATTTCTCTGCTGAGAAAGCTTTGAGTCGGATAAAAATACTAGCCTCGAAGAAGCGTCGATGAAAGGATTTTAAATTGAAAATTAACGGCTTAAAGAAGTACCATTACCATGACTCAATTTTTTTCAACTGCACTTACAAAAAATGTTGAAACGAAATATAAATAAAGATGTCACATGAGAGCAGCGATGTACGTATAGGTAGAATCGTCAGATGCAGGGAAGCCGAAACTCGAGCTCTTATGTAACTGCAAAGACATTCTGCAAGCCGGTTTATAATTTAATCTCGGCTGAATCCCCGCGGCAGTACGGATTTCTGCCTCTATCTCGTAATTCCGTCGTTCTGCCGGAGCTTTTCTCTGTGTCTTATGTTTCTCGCGCGCTCACTTCTTTGCCGTAAGACGAGCCAGCTATGTGCACTCGAGCACAGCGATCTCCAAAGCTTTGTCTTAAAAAACAATATTCGCATTCTTTGCCCTTGGAGGAATGGTTTTATTGAACCACGCAACGGCAAACAAACGTCTGTGTGGATCGAGCGCTGCTCAATAATAAAACATGAAAACAATGGCATGCATCATGTTTTTAAAAAACAACAAAAAACATTTTTTAAATCATTTCCCATTAATATTTTAATTTTTTTTCTATTTTTTATTGCAATCAAATAGCTTTGAATAAAATATTCGATGAGTATCACCTAGAAAAGTTCAATCAGTCGGAATAATCAATATTTCACACCTTCTCAAGGACCCTGACGTGAAAAAAATGCACAAGCTACGTCAACGAGAAAGCAATTTCGTTTTTTTCTCTCTCATTTTTTCATTATTCTCTCGCTTTGAGCTGAAACCTTATAATCCTCATCTTGATGCTGCTCTCGCGAAGTCGAGAACGCCACCTGCGGCCCGACTACTTACTTCCTACCATTAAGACATTTTCTATTATTCCGAAGTACCCGCTGCAAGCTCCAGATGTGGATAGACGACACTCCAGTAATTTTAACGGATGAACAAATGTTAATTACCGGTGTGTCAGCATTTCCTGCCTTCCGAAGCACGGTAAAAACTGGTCGGTGTTGACTGAAGAGCGACCATGTATATCGAGCGGCATTCTTCACGTTATAAGCGAGAGGGAAGAAAACAACTTCTTTCGATAGAGAAACTTTCCAATGCTGATTAGGGAGCGACGCAACGTCGACGCTAGAACGCTGCGAAATCTCTCGCCCTTATCCTCGGCTTCTTCGTTCATTCGCTACACTCGCCACTCGAATAAAATTCCGTGGATAACTTGGAACCCAGGGAAATCGAAGGTCGAAGTTCTTAGAGAAGGCGTAATTCATGCCTTTTCTAATAAATCGACGTTACGGGTAAATATTTTTAATGATTACATATCCGTACGATATACTGTATAAATGTTATGAAAAATTTGAAGAAATGAAATTCGGCTTTGGCCCGAAATCGAGAGATCATTCTTACTAATTAAGAAAGCTTTTTTCGTGACAAACCTATTCAATGAGTATCCCACGTACGAAGCATCGTGCATATTTTAATCATCACCCTGTTTTCAAACATTATTCCAATAAGCCTTCAACCCACCGCTTTCCCAATTCGCATCTCGCCAACCAGTAAGTTTTAATCATCTCTTCGTTTCGCAAGATCCTTCGTTACAAAAAAAATGTTTTAAACCAAAGCCGAACATTTTTTTTTCTTCATTACCGACCTCGCCCTTGCCAAAACTTCAAACGCAGATCATCCCACGTTTCGTAGCACAAACCCGGTGTTGACTCTACACCGTCCGATTATACATGACACCCCGACTCCATCGCTTCACGCTACTCCGAAGATGCGAGATGCATGGCGCACGGTGAATCCCCGGAATCTATTAAGGTCGACAGCGAGTTGCTGTTGGGTAAACATGCGAACAGTCAATCTTCCCCGGACACAAACATGTACATGATCCGCCAGTGGCTCGCCGTATAGTCAGACCGTGGCCACTGGGGGTCGTTTCAGCGACGGCATCAGTCAAGGGTGTTGGGGTACGAGAATCTGGGGGATTCACCGGCGCGGACTACCTACTACTCCACCCACTCGATGTGCACCGCTGTACTTGAGAGGGAGGCAGGGCGAAAGGCGCAACATCGTCCGGGGATGCACAGCCAGCTCGTTAACTTTAACCCTCACGTACAACATGTACATACATCCATATAAATATATATATATTTGTGTATAGACAACTACCGAGGTTATAAAGATTCCGAGCATGCGGAGAAGTCTTTGATGGAAGCCCGGATGCCCATCCGAGAATTCGCGGCTGACCCAGAACCTTTGGAATTGTCTGCGGTAATGGCCGCGCGCGAACTTCCATCTCTCTTATTCCCACACCCTCTTCTTCCACCTCGTAGATTTTTTTTCTCGCTTCAATTCTTTCGTTCAATCCGCGCTTTACCTTTCGCCTTCCTATATTCCATTCCATTTCTACTCGAATCCCCATCCTATCTGCCATCTCGACGGTTCCTCCGACTCCTCACCACGGAAGACTGTGCCAGTTTGACGGTATGCTGGGTGCCCTACCGTCTCGATCGTAGCCACGCGCGCGCAATCCCTTTTGGCCCCGGACTGCAATTTCCGCGGCGGAGCCTATTCCTTCCGTTAACTCCAAGAACGTGGCTCTTCGTCTTCCTATTGACTCCCACTTCGCTGGGTCTTAGCTCTCATCGAATCGACGTTTCTGCCTCACGGGCAAAGCTCAACACCTGAGCGTGGCGCTGAGCCAGTGTGAGAGGCGTGATGGTTCGTTATATCGTCTGCGTTACGATCGGTTAATCACGGGGATCCTTGCCTGGCGCGGCACGAACGCAGTCATGTTAACGATGTACCGGGAAAACGCATACTGACGGAAAAATCCTGATAAATATCTTTATTCCCGGTAGGACAAATGACTCAGAAAGAATTTATTTAATAAGTAATTACTTCCAGGAATCCGTTTCAATTTTTTGAGCAGCATCTGAATATCTCTCTATCGTCAATCTACGGAATGCTATGGAATTCATTGAGAATTTCATCGAATCGAGAATAAAATGCAATTTCGATATAAAAATCTCGAAAAATACGTCAAACATCAATTGGTCCGAAACTCATAATTTTGTTTATTATAGCTAAGAATTGTTAGTGTTTTTCGGTTCATCTTCAAACGTTGGGAAAAAATTTGATAAGTTACTTCCGACTGCTGGATTCACGTATGTTTTCGAACGAACGATAAAACCTGCGATAACCCCCCGCGTCTTTGGATTCGTATGTTCCTTTACAATTCTGTCCTCCGGTATTGAACCCGGATCTACAAAATAAATACATACATATGTGAAGCTCGTAAACGTGCTACGTGAGAGCATTTAAATATTTTTGTGACCTGCATACAATTAGCGATAACTGGTTTTTCATTCCCGTACGACGTTTTGCTTTTCTTCGTGCGATATGCGCATATACGGGGTTCATGCACGTAGAATATCAATGTCACTGCGAACCTGTTCAACTTGTGGGTGCTCATCGGGTATGACGCGCTTTCCGAGAAACTCCGAGCTCAGCCGGGCGCAAGTTCTTCGAGATTTCGAGGAATCGAATGTCGAACTTCGCACGTCGGTGGCGGTAACAGAGCGGACGGCTCGTGCAAGCGAGGCTAAACCACGGAACGGCCAACGAACCCCGACGAGAACTTGCGTAGCGTTGACCCGCGTTGAGTAGTCAGCAGAGAGAACCGATCGAATCGGAGAAATTGGAACGATCGGTACGTGCTGGGTACGTAATTCCTATGTACATAACCGCGAATGAGTGAATGGCTTGCTGATCACTTTACATCACATTGTGCTACTTCCATTGTCAAATTCGAGATTCAAATTTTTTTTTCTCTCGGTAATCTGCAAACTGCATCATCAGCGAGAATGGTTTGGAAATAATGAAAATGTAGAACGATGATTAAATTTTATTGTCACGGAAAAGTTATTTCTTGTTTTAGTAATAACAAAAAGGGTTCCGTGATAATATAGAAATCCGACATTTTTGTTTATGTTAGCTCCGGTACGCGAGAAAAGTCGATCATTGTAGCTAAATATTAGCGAGTTAGCAAACATCCATCATTGAGACACAATTGGAGAATTGCAATTACTGCCAGTCAATTCAGCCCGAGAAAATAGGGTTGATGCATCAAAATTTATTCCAATAATCGAGGTACGAAAAAAATGACATTGCGAATGTCGAATTATTCATCATCACTCGATAGATGTAGCCGGCGAAAAGTGATGCATTTCGTATTCCGTGCATTTCACGGAGGCTAAAGAATCTTAACAAACATAAAAAATGATGCATTATGATCCGATCGTATACGTGCTTATAGAGCTTTTTTTTCGAGCTGGCACCCTCTCAACCTCTGAGTTATATGCAAGTGCTTCAGCCGCGAATGCTGCATTCCCGCGTTCACGAGAATTTGCATAATGTGCCGGGGCTTAAGCGCGGAAATATATACGCCAACAAGCTCCAACCACACACCACGCTGGTGCACGTCTCGGTTTGCGCCGGTACCTCTCTGGTTCTGCTGTTCGATTTTCGCACGGAGCCTCTTCCTCGACGAGCACCTAACCGCTTCGTGAACCAGCCTTCACTGATTGTACAGCCATTGCTTGTAACGTCACGTAGCGACTGATTAATTCCGCAATATATCAGTTGGAATTTTTCATTATCTTCCACAATTGCGAATAAATTTTGTGAAGCAACGAGCGTAAATGTAAAAAGAATTCATGAAATGAAAATCGTGTGATAAGGCAATAAAAATATTTATCTCGGTACAAACCGAATTATCGATCAGAAAAAAAGTTACGACTGAAAAAAAAATCCTGAAGCACCAATGGAGCTCGCAATCTACTTTGAGATCGAATGCAACACCGAAATCTACAGAATCAACGATCCAACATTCTTTCGCTGGAACAAAATTGTATTAAGAAGAAAAAATTCACTTCGTGAAATTGGACTCGTATCTTCGAATCGACGTAACGCGTATTCACATAATCTACTCCGGCTCTTCAGCAACGTGTATGGAAACTCAAATTCAAAGATTATATTTATCCGACGAATTCGCATATCTCGGTTCGCACTTCGGTAAAACCGTGTTCTTTCTTCTCTTTCCACAATTGTTACTGCTCCATGCACTTTAGATTCTTCCGTATCGAATGTGAAGAAGGGAATACTTGAAACCTGTGAGGATAGAACCGACCGGGCGAGTGGCGCGATATATGCAAAGAAGTTGCGGATAAGTGTTGCCGCGAGATTCGATTTTTATGCGGGCGAAACGTTTCGCCCGGAGCCTCAACCGCAAGCCGATGCAGACTCGAGGTATCCGCGCGCGAGTGTCGAAACACCCTCGGCTACAACCAACCCCGATAATACACATTTTGCCACTGCGGATATATTTCTTCGCTCGTGCGATATCTCTTTCTAGCGTCTGTTTTATTTTTTTTTTCACTCCAAGTCGAGTTTCACGGATTGTATCGAATCTGCGCATTCGCTTTGTGACATCGTTTCTGCTTCCATCTGAGAAAAATATACGCGCAACAACACCGTAAAGAAAAAAATCTCATGTCAAGCGCGTGACTGATTCAACAATGGAATATATTCCCAAAACTGCCGATTTTATAAGTTTGATATCAGGTACAAGAAATTTGTGAAAAAATGTAATAAATCACAGAATTTCTTGCGTTTTTTAATTACAAATTATTAATCTTGCGAGCGAAACGAGAGAATGCAGTATGAGACGGTACGTTTTAAATAATTTTATCCGTAAATTGCTTGGATTTAGTAGCCATAGAGAATGATACGAGAAATCGAGAAGCCAATTCCATCGAGGGTTTTGTTGGTGTAGCTATCTCGGACATTTCGGACGAGCGTTCCGAATTCCGAGACCTTGACCCCGACCTCTTGTCCTCTCGCACAATCGACCACAAGTACAGAGCGCCCCGTGTTATTTTAGCACGCCCACGTCGAGTAATTCGTCGAGTTTTCATCTTACAACGCGAACGTCGCTGAGTAAGCTCAACGTTATCCTATAAGCGGACGCGTGCAACGGAAACATGGTACTTCCATTACGCGGCGCGAAGACGACGTCAACGACGACGTGTACCAAAATGCATCCCCGTGCCCGTGAAAGTCGTGGCGGACGTTGTCGTTGTCGTCGTGGCGTCGTCGAGATCCACAAAATTCATGACGCTCGTGCGAGGTAAGCTAGACCACGTCGAGTACAAACCCGTTTCAAACTTTTCCATCAACCTCATAAAGTTGGTCCTTCGCTTCGTTTGGAACGATTTGAAAAGTCATTTTTCACGATTCACACATTGTAATTCCGATAAAAGCTGTTGTAACCGATTCAACGTTGGATCATAAAATTTTTTAATAATGAAGGCTTCACGTTGGGTTACTGAGCGAAGGGGGAAAGTAAAGTGATGATAATTATATTGAAATTTCGGTTGGACTTGCTGAAATTTATCTAAAAGTGATGTAGAATTAGGTAGCTTAGATTTATTATTATTTCCCACAAACTTGCCACATGTAATAATTTTAATTAATTAATTACAAAAGGTATTGATGGCAAAGAAATCGCCGTAAGATATCTTTTTTCTAAAATCAGTATTGAATATTTTTTTTTCAAATAAGAACGTCCATATTCATCTCCCTTTTCGTCGGTATCTATTATTCTCGCTGCTGCAAATAGAGTGACGGGGCTACGAGTCACCGTTCTCTCGCTGATATAATTTACAATTCGTAGACTAAAATACCGACATTTTGTTCCGTCACTTCATCCTGTGCATCGAAACAGGCATTCGGATTATTAATTCCGACCTGCTGTCACTTGGTGGGGATAACTTCAGTACAATTGAAAGTATTTCGGTCGAATAATAAGTGGTTTCAATAAATCATTGCGTCTATAAGTCGTCGTAAGTAGTGAAATCGACGTATAGTCAGACGGCCGAGTTTGCTGACTTACCACAGACGTTGATTTTACGCGAATGCTCGAAACTTGATTATTTGTCGCAATCGAATTTTCACATTTTTCCAAGATTGTTATTATAAAAACATGGTCGAAACTCCTACTATCCTGGAAGAACTGAAAAATAAATAAATAAATGATTGAATAAATAAATAAATAAATAAATAAATAAATAAATAAATAAATAAATAAGTAAATAAATAAACATATATAGACGGAAAACATTTTTTATTGCTTCGCAGATACAATCGTGGAAACGCGATAGTTCCAGGGCCAGGTACTTCGCTGTTATGTAGTATCTATATATCTTCTGCAGTGGTTATGTTCTCTTCACGTACATTTTTTACTGGCGAGCGTACCCAGTACAATGTCATTGGTCGTATAAATTCGTAGAACCCGGACGTTATATTCCCCGTGCTACGTGTTTCGCCCTGTCCTCACGACCCTCTTGCGAACAATCGATCATGGAGGGCATAGGGAGTAGTTGACACATAGATATGAGTGCGAAAAATTCCATTCGATTTTTTTCCGATTATTATTATTTTTTTTTTCATCTACATCGCACCCCAGATAACCTCGAAGAAGTAATTCAAGAACCGAGTGCCGGTGACATCTCATGTTTGCAGAGCAAAACTGAGCAATTGGGTTTGGACTGTGAATTGGCAAAACAATCTCCCCTCAAGCAGAATTCTAAATTAAACATGCCTTTCGCGGCACGATCTACGCGGCGATGTGGTAATTCCTATGGATCTTAAAAAAAATGGAAATAAATATATTGATGTATAGTTGTATGACTTAAAGACACCTTTTTGACGAAATACATTACTAGTACAAAATAGAACCAATATCTCCTACGTACGAGATTTAAAATTAACCAAGAGTGCCACAGAACTGGGAAGCCGGAAAAACTTGAAAGTAACTCAAAAGGCTCAAGAGAAGCTCGGAGGGTTAGTGAAAAATTTGATAAAGTTATCGAACCAAGCTTCATTCAATGGCTTACCCATTTCCACTAGCTTACAAACACATCTTTCGCATATCCTTCGGGATACAACATTGAACATGCAGTGGTAGCAAAGTTTTATACGTTACTTTGTTACCATATCTGATGTTTTTGGGAATTATGGTATTATGTATATACGTACACCGGTTACTACGTCGACGGACATTTTGGCCCCGTCTTTTGTATGCACAATCCCTGGAGAAACTGTTCTGCCTCGAAGACTATCTTGAGTTATTTTATCTCCAAAGGTATCGATCGACATTCGACAAGGCTCCTTTCCCATAAAAACGTTCTTTCGGTTGTGTATGATAAGCCGTACCGTGGCTGTGTGTTTTTCCATTGATACAGCGACGTATACTAAACATACATCACGAGATAGAATCTTTTTCGATATCGCGGGAATACATTTCCACTTGAGAAGAGCCACCCGAAACTTCCGGTTGCCCCTCAATTGACTATCGACCGAAAGTATATCGGTATATACTAGGGTGGCTTGAAAAAAAACTTTTTTTTTTCAATCAAAATACACTCACGCCGAAGTATCTTTCATCAAGAGAATTGTGTCCAAAGATGAGCCCGATCGGACCATTTTTAGGGGTCGCGCAAGATTTTTCTAATTTTCCCATTTGATTAACATGGGAAGGGCGTAAAGTTTCTATTCAAAAAATCGTAGCTCCGTCAATTTTATAGGTACATTGATCGGGTAAGTTCCATTTGAAAGCTCTTAAAAAACCGCTTGAAATGACGTGAAAAACCCGCCCACACACCGAAACTAATCTTGCGAAATTTATACCGCAGCTGAGTCGGGAATAGTACGTTTTATCGAAGCTTGTTTGATTTGCAGGTATTCAACGATGATTGTGCTTCGTCACAATGCATAAAACATTATAACAACATAGTTTCCAAAAACCGCGTCAATATTTTCAAAGTTCGCGTATATTTCCGTATATTCGGCGCCCGAAACATTGCTATTCCGCAATTCATTCTTTTCCTGAAACAATACGTATCAAGCGTTATTGGATCTATCCGCAATAAATAACTGTGTAATTAATTACCAAAAGCAAACAATTCTCCGGGCGCTCGCTAATTGATTGGAGTATTGTGCGTAGTGAAACCTAATATACAGATAGAGCGAAGTCAAATATGAATATTGATTCTTAAAAATTGGCAATCCTTTCATGTCCATTATAATTAGTGAACGCGTACGAATAAAAAAAAATTGGTGGTTAAAAAAAATTATTTCCGTCAACTACGGCCAATACCAGACAAGTCCTAGTCGACGGCTGGGTCCCGGAAATTCTCGGACGGTCCAAGACTTTGACAGTCCAATGCTTCGATCGGCACGGCTTATTAAAATTTCGAAATCTTGCCCTTTTGGAACATTGGCAAGTCGTAGTCGTAACCCTCCAGAAAATTGTACTTTCGATACTTTGGATAAGAATTTTTTTTTCGAAACTATGATCGCTCGAGACATGCTCCATGCAACTATGCAACTATGGCATGCTCGTTCGGATCTATGAACTTTCGAAATCGTATCTGCACGGTCGAAAGACCGGCGGTCGATACATCCGTCGTCGAATCTTTGCACCGTCGAAATATTGGATATTCGAAATTTCGAGAGCTTCCATAGTTGACCCTTGACCGATAGTCGATCTTGCATGTTATATCGACATTTTTGTCTCTTTCCAGCGGCCGGCTCCGTGTGTTCTGTAGAGACTGGTAAAGCCTTGAGTTCCGATGAAGGTTAGTTTATTTCCCGCGTATCCATCGGTCGGTAATCCAAACGTTTTCCTCATCCCCTTCAACGAGAAAAAAATACTCTGCGGCAGAGACCTACTCGCTTCTACTGCTGCTAGCAGATTTCGTAGTTACGTGAAGTAGCTACCAACGGTGAGGAATCAAAAAGACAATACCGTGAACTTCAAATATTTTAATTTATTCGTTACTGATTGGTCATCAAAACAAAACAAAAAATTCATATAGATATTACACTGTGGAATAAAATGAGCTGTTCGTTCTATCGATCATACGTTGAGAAATGTTCGAAAGGCTGCAAGCGATAGTCGGGGTTGAGTATGGATCTTTGATAATCGCGATACGATTAATGGCATGGTGATTCATTTATTTTTGCGTGTTGAAGCCACAATGAGGCTCGGTTTTTCTTCGCTTGGTTCGTACGTATTCGTTCGTATTCAGAAAAATTGCATCAATTTTTTTTCGACTCGCCGCATGGATTTGTTTATAATACGTGAATACAAATAATTTTCCTAATTTCAATTTTTTGGTCCGAATTATTTCAATGCTTCGCTTTTTCAGGACAAAATACGATCTCATTTATATCTATTTATTTTATTTATTTTTCCACAAAGGAGCCAATTGTCGCACAGTGACGGAATATCCGGCGTTGAACCGATAAAAATGCGAGGCAGAGTAAATTAGTGCAATTTTCCTGTCAGAAAGCTGCGAATTCATCACCGAATATAGTTTTTCTATAAGAAAGAAAGACTATCAGTTTCACACGCGTTGACGCTTGAAAAAAGAAGCATTTTCGAGACATTGTTCCGCTGCTAATCTGTAGCTACCATTTTTTTTTTTTTTAAATCTACAATTACGTATTTCGCTTCTATTGAAATCGATGTGATCCAAGAGTGTTGCTTTCAGGCGATGAACGCAAATATAAATAATATAGAATTAGCGAATATGGCGAATTAATCGTTTCAATAATAATATTTGTATAACGTATGATTGTTTTTCAATCAATCTTATTCTAATACGGAACCCATCTCATAGGAGGTATCGTTATCAAACGGCTTTTGGCGCAATCGTCAATCTCGCGAAGTTCGCTAATCGTACAGTTCCGCTAAAACAGAACTGAACAATCGCTCGCTCACAGCGCAAACATTCACACATCGGAGTCAAGCACGTGTCTCACTGTTAATCCAAGATTTTTGTTTTCTTCGTAACTTTTTCCCGTATTTTCGGGGTCGTGGGAGCACTTTGAAAGCGCCGCCTCATCGATTTTCCCAACAAAAATTCGCACTCGCATACGGATAAATTTATCAACGAATAAAATATATAAATCGTATAATTATAAGCCAGAGACGGACAGCCAGAGTTTATTCGAATAACAAAATCAACGTATAGTTGCAGTTTTTTACAAAGTCAGTCAGAAATAAATTCCTGAAAATGAAGGTCAGTAAAATTTTTTTTTGGTTTAAACGAGATAAAGTCGCGATAATAATTATTATTCGTAGATTATTTGTGAATGATGTTATTCGAATAACAGTTTAAACGAAAGTTTTGTCGATCTCAGGCATAAATATGCTCGTTAATTCGCTACGTACCGAAAATAAAATGCATCGAAAGACGAAACGTGGATCACGCGCGATCGTCATTTTCACCGATAATCATCGCGAACGAACTAAACTTAAAATTCGCACCGACTGCCATAAGAATGTAAAAATTCGTCGTTGCAACGAGAAGAAGAAGAAAAGATGACAAATGACAAACGTACGCTACGGGGAAACACTCAACATTTAGTCTTTCGTTTTAAAAATCTGCATCGCATAGCGATTCATCGAATGGTTTCAATAGTTTCTATCCCTCTTAGTCAACCTTCGTTTCACCGACGTTTCACATTCTTCGTTCTCCCCGAATTATTGTGCGCGCTGGGGCCATTTCGCAGTGAAAAACCTAAGATTTTTTTTTTAAACCCTCCTTTACATTTTTTTTTTTTTTTGGCATCTTCGCATTATTTCGAAACCCTGTTTACTATCGAAAATTTATTATTTCCTATTGGTCAGAGTTGACAAACTTTTCGAACGATTCCCGACGTTTGCTATTGACCCACGTTAACGTGCGCTACAGAAGTACGGATAGTCATTGTTTCGCTGTAGTCCACGCAATTTTTTTTGTTCAAAAGACTTTTATAATTATTGCCGTGAATTTGGAGAAATCGATTTTGTTTTTTTTTTATAAATTTCATAATCCTAGACAATGCGATCGCATCACGACCCTAAGTGTGTACGTCCTCGATGAATTACAACGCAATGATAAATTTTATATTAATTTCATATATATATGTATGTATGTATGTGTGTGTGTGTTTATGTTTGTGTAGGTTTGTGTGTACACGTATGTATGTATATATATAATTACAAATAATTAGTTATCCATAGTATTCGTTTGAATATTTCACTAGATTTGTAAACCGTCTCTTCACTTTAATTCCCGCTTGTTGTGTATCTGTCGTTATTGTTTTTTTTTTTTTTTTTTTCAATTTTTATTTATTTCTTTTCTTTGCAAATAGTCGTGGATTCAGGCGAAGCGAAATTACATGCGGGAGTCGTGCGTCGTCAAAGCCGCTTTATCATCACGGCTCATTTGATTTTATCACAGAAGCCTGCTTTTTTTTACCGCTTTCCGCGAACCTCGCACTACAGCGCATCTTTTCGGTTATTTCTTCCTATTTCTTTTTTTTTTCCATTATCTTTTCTTCTTTTTTTTTTCACAATTATACCAAACTTAGTTGCTACGAACGCGACACCTGAGATCGGTGGGTACTCGGCGAGAGAGGCTAGACTGGCTAGGAGCGATGTTTGTGTTTTATATACTCGGTTTTCTTTCGTGCAACGAACCAAAATATCGACGATCGAGAGACCACAGGTAAATACATATGAAATTTGGATAATCATGCGACGAAATTGTTGCACAATTTTATTTTTTTGTCAATTCTAGTCATCTTTTTGTCATCGTTTCCAGAGCTTTCGCTTCGCTCGCTTCGTAATTCACCGGTCTATACATTATTTACAATTTACAAAACGCAGAGAAGAGAAATCACGATTACGTGCGATAACAATTTTTTTTTTCTCGTGTCACACGAGTTGCGCGGATAACGCGGATAAATTCCTTTTCCTCAAGGTTTTCCGGAGCTAGGGCGACGAATTCCCACATCACCGCGTTTCTCGGTATCGAGCTTTTTTTTTTTTTTACATCGAAATTTCATAAGTATTGCGATTTTTTACGTATCATTGATTCCAATCACAATCGAAATCGTCAAACAAAAATATATCGTCAATATTAAAATCTCACAACGTTTCTCAACCCAGAAAAAAATATTCGAACGCTTTTTTCTGCTTCGTTTTCGGTGACGACATCAATCGTCGAACAACGTTGAGATTTCAATTGTCAAAAAAAAAAAAAAAACCCCCGAAGTCCTTCGAAAGCCAGATAAAACAGGATTCTCGCACGTCCCTTAATTCCGCGAATATTCCATTCAGCCAACTATAAAATACACGACGAACGCCTAATAAATATTTCAGTCCTGTATCCCTTCGTATACTCAGTTCTCTCCACGCCTACGTACATCCTTCGTTCATCGATCCTCGAATTCACCGGAGTTGGCTCGTCGATCTTCGTTTATTATCATCTTTATCATTATCAAAACCAACCACGGAGAATAAAGAACATCTTTAGAAAGTGGTTCATCGTTTTTCGCTCGATTGATTTATCTCGAGAAGCGTAAAATTTTCATTTTTCGCTGGGTTTTCTCGTCGTTTCCACGGTCTTCGGTACGAGCCACGCCGCAGCATGTGCCACCGTAACGTCGGATCTCCCAAACGTCGTTCCGCACGTGTGGTCGGATGGAAATACCGTGAAATAATGGCACATCGGTCGGCTCGCCGTAACTTATCATCATTATTCTTTTGTTTTTGTATATATCTTTTTTTTTCTTTTTCTAGATTTTCTTTACGGTTTTATTTTATTATTTTTTTTTTTGTTTTTGTTGTTTAATCCTACGACTGAGATCGTCACAATCCACGAAGGATATATTCTCGGGATGAGAAACGTTTTTGCTCGGTCGATTCCAAAGTTTTCCATCCTCGGTTTGTCGAAGATTCATTCGTCATTTCTTCGACCGTGCGTCCGATCGTTGTCGATTTTCTCGACCAATCGAGGACCCGTAGAATCGGCAGACTTTGTACCGTCGGTCACGTCGTGACGTTTCTTCGAACGTCGCGTCACACATCGATTCGACGAACGATTGTCGATTTTAATGAAATAATTAAATTTATTTACACGTTGAACCAGATTGTCGCGTCGGTGGATCACAGCCATTCGGTTAGACAACCACCGAACCACATGACGGCTATCGGGAATAGATAAGTCGTGAGAGCTCTCGAAAACGGCATGTGTCGCTGATGAGGAGCCCCGCTGTCGACGTTGTTAGAAGTTTTGTTGTTCGTTTTTGTACGGGGTTCGATATCGACTCGCGGAGGAATCGGGGGTTGAACCGGCACCGGTGGCAATTTGGGTTGTTCGGGGGGTGAAGGATTTGGCTCGTAGCCCGAGGATTCTTCGCGAAAACCGTCCTCGTCGTCGGTTATTGGATCGTTCTCGTCGTTACCGTCACCGGAACCACTTCCCGAACCGTACGTTGTTTCCTCTGTGGATCGAGAGAATAAAAGAGATCAAAATAGGTAAAAATAGATCGTTGACGAAAATTTGTTTTGGGAGGTTGTGACGGACGGAAGGAAAGGGAGGATGGCGGGGGATTTAATTCAATGGGAATTCGAGGGTGAGGAAATAACACGAGGGCTTACCAGTGTCTACCCAATCGACGTCTTGGCCGTTGAAGGCTAAACGTAGCCTGTTCGTAATCGTCGTGAGAGCCAACACTTGGTCTCTCACGATCGTGGGCCTCGGTCCACCGCCTCGCACTTCGGGATTCAACGTCTGGGTCTCACCGTCCGATGACACCGGATAAAGATATCTATGAGAAGAAAATTATACGCGGATTAATTAGATCGTTCGAATAATCTTGGGGATATATTAGATCGATGTTGAATCGATATTGAACGATGATTGTAACGGGTAGGTCTCGAAGTTCATACTCAATTCACAGCTCCTGGAAGTTCATTATATGACGAAAACGAATTATTTTTTTCCTCATATAACGAACTTTTGAAGGAGCTGTAAATTGTGAATTATTGGATCGAGGCTATTTCCACTGGATATCTTTCTTGTAAGGAATTCAATTGTCTCTAAAATGTATCCGTACATTTTTCGTGTAGATGAAAAAGTGCAAATCGTGCAAATGGATTAAATAATAATTTTAAAAAACTTACTTGTCAACGTGAGTACCGTTCCAACACTCCTTGGTGTTGCTGGGCGGTACAACGAGGCCCTCGTTGCAAAGTTGATAGGGCAAGTAGATCCAAAACTGTCTCGAGTCTCTCACCCTCTGACGTATCTCCTTGACCAACTTGTCGAGCATAGCCGCTGTTGGGGATCGGTCGTCGCCCGTCGACTCTTGATCGAAGTTCGTCGATTCCAAATCCGTTTCCCTGTTGTCGCGACGTCTTCGTCTTCTGCCGAGTACCGGACGTCCGCAACCCGTGAAAACACGTTGCGATACGTCGGGACTGTTCTCTTGAAAATTCATTATCGCCTCTGATATCTTTAGATTTATCGGTCGCACGAGCATTTCTATGTTGAACGGACCCAACAATCTTTCAGCAACTTTTCCAACCGCCTCTGTAATACGAATTCAATTGTCAACGAGGAACATTTATTTGTCAATATTTTGAAATGCCAACATTTATTTATTCTTTGTATGATTTTAAACATCAATATTTTATATTTTTTATGAATAGCAAATATCATTCTCGCTTGTATTTGTATTGTTATTTTTTTTTTTTTTTAATCATATTATTGGAGTCATGACGATGGAACAATTTAGGTTCCAAGATAATTCTCACTCTCGAAATCCCTAATTCACTTTTCCAAACGACGCGAAATAGGATGGAAGATGTTGCTCCGAGACACTTTGAAACTCGGCATTGCACGAAAATTTGCAGCTGATGAACTTCGCGAAGATGACGAAACTAACGCGAAAACGACTCGATGCTTGGCAGACTCTCATTAATCATAAATTAACATTCATTCGGTTGCTCGCGAACCGCTTTCGCGGAATCGTTTTACAGCAATCAAGCGAAACACCGATACGACGAAAAAGGGAAATTTCAGAAACACGGTCGTGATGAAGTTTTTAATGTAGTTAATTGTACGCTCGACAGCGACTCTACAGTGACGAATAAAAATGTATGAGCTATGACTGTTATTGCAATTGATTCGGTGAATTCGCGAAGAGAATTTTCAGGGTTGAGTTCTCTAATTGACTCGAATATCTCGATGCGAGAGGATAATATATTTCACAGCATCCGAAGCTCACGATTCATTCGAAACACCATAAAATAAACGCCCGACGGTCCCAAAGCGCAATTAAATAATTCCTCTACTAGCAACGCAATCAATAAACATTCTACAAAGCCTATCCCAATAAAATACATTCAAAAACAAATAAATTATGCGAAAGAAATATCGAAAAACCTTTCTTTCAAATTGAATTTCGATAATATGATAATTTCGTAAAATGGAAACGTGATATCTATTCCACGTATAATCAAAACGGAGATTGATACGAAGAGCGAACGTCGACCTCGGGAACTGAATATTCGCGACTAATATTTAACGAATTTCACGAGCGTCTGGTTAGGATATCGCTATAGCCGCGTGATGGGATTATGCATGATGCAGTATGACGGTGGACGACGAAGGGAGCACTTACCGACAAAGTGATTCCATTCAGCGTCGAGTGCGGCATGCTGGGCCAGGCAACCCTTCATTACGTTAGCGCACATGTCACCACAGGCGAGCACGTTGCCGGGTATGCCGCTGCAAGACGGGCAAGCCGTCATTCTGGTCAATGCAGCCGCGCACTCCGGGGACGATTTGAGCTGCAACGAGAGAACCAAATTTTTTTTTCCTTCGAAATTTTTTACTCGTATCACGGAGAGGTCACTTCGTAAAACGACAAACTCCCGACAATTAAGGATTATCACAAAGGTATTGTATTCATTATTGAAATATATATTTATTTGCATACCGTTTGCATGTTCTTGAGAACATCAGCTGCAACCGTGAGGGCCTGACTGAAAGCTCTCGTCGCTACGAACGATCTTTTTATCTGAACCCCGAGTTTCTGCGGAACATCGCCGAAGGGCCTCATTTCTTTCATGTGATTGCCCACGCACTCGAGATACTTGTCGTCGAAGATGTATTGACTGTTCAGAACGGTGAACATCTTCTGGTAGAGAGTGTTGAAGAAGTTGTTCATCGAATCGTCGAGATCGACCTGTGATTGTAAAATAATACAAGGTATTAGAATTGATTGGAATAATTAAAAAAAAATCCTTTGAACTAATGTAGGAAATAAATAAAACAGAAAATTCTTTTCGACGTATTTGAAAAAAAGTATTTAAATATAAAGGAAATCGTAAGAATTATATGGGAACGTTTAATATTTTCTAAAATATGCAGAGACCAAGGATGGTAACCAGATAAGACGTTTATCGACCTAACGAGGTGAACTCTTTATTTCGAGAATCAAGGACAATTATTCATCTCCGTTTGTCACGCGACTACAGCCAAATGACCCGACTGATATTCGTCCAACTAGATTAGCAAGATTATAATTTCATACTTGACACGTACAGCATTGCAAAAATGTAAGTATAACTCTTCTATTTTTATTGAACTTTTCAACTTTGCCATATCAATTTGAACTGCTTCACTCCAACTGCGTACTAATTTGTGAACTACTTTTATGTAATTAAAAATTTAATCACAACCGACATGGTTTTATTTCTAAAATCATTTTTAAATACAATATCGATCGTTTTTAATTAATTCGTACGTAATTCGTATTTCCATTGACACGTACGGAACCCAACGAAATTCTAGTAAAATAACAATTATTTCCCTCAAACATCTCCATTCGAATGTTACAAAATTTGATCGAGCGATATGCGTGGCCGAAGGAATATAATTTCGATGATAAACCGGTGAGCAATCTGGCCCTCCCCAGTTCGGTGGATTAAAAAAGTTTGGATTGCTCGGAGTAGCGTGCGTGTGCTTATTTATTCAGTGTCCAAGAGAAAGCCGGTTCGTCGGACGCGGCACAAGAGGCATGAGAATATTCTTCGACGATCTTACGTGCGGCGTATATGGCAGTGGTGGACGTCAAAAGCATTGATTGAGCGTTGCGAGACACGCGATGCCGCGGAGATTCGAGCGTAGGAGGGTGGCTCGTGCCAAAGACGAGGAAAAGAGGGTTGCAACGTTAGTGCAGACACGAAGCACACGCGCAGAGGGATGGTTGAGCGCGAAAGCCTTGTAGTGTAACGCATCCAAACCCAGACCTTTTACTCTCAAGTATATACTTATACCGTATACAAAATGCATTTCTCTCCGTCAGAAAATGTTTTTTTTTCACGAGAAATACGAAACAATAAGGATAAACGGAAAACAAAAAGTGTAGCCAAAGAAAATGAATTTTACTGCGTTGCTGATGAATAAAGAAGAAAATTTCGTTGATCCGGGTTTCATATACAAGCTCGACAATTTCTATTTAACCCGGGAATTAATAATCATCGTAATCGAGGGGCTGGTAAAATTAATGAAAATCGAATTATCACGCACCGACTCGAAGCGATTCACGATAATTACACGGAATTTCCATCAACCAACGAGAAATATAATTTTATCGAATTAATATCGCAATTTTTGGGAAACTTGGTATCGGATCGAATATTGCGTAGATCGTATTTATCCGTGCGCATTCGGAAAGCCGAGAAGTGCCGAGAAAGGGAATACAAGTTTGCTTTTGTAAATTGAGTCGGTCGTCTGGGAGATTCGTTGGGTGAAATTTGATTTATAGCCGCGCTTAGCTCTCGGTTTACCAGTAGCGAGGGCCGGCTCGCGATTGTGTGCGTATTCGCGCATGTGTGTATACTCAAGGAGGAAGAAAGGGCGGGGGGTGAAGCGAACAATGCCCGTATTGCTCTTCGACGGTGTTCCGTGCGACCGGGGGGTGGTCGCGTATGCTGTACGGCGGATATAGACTACGGTATGAGGGAAGCCACGTTAATGGCGAAGCCGAGGGGCGTGTGACACCTTCGGTTTGCCAGCGCAAAACGAAACGGCGTAACGAGAATGGAATGAAACGCAACGACCGCGAGACTTCCCTGACGGAACCGGACGTGTCGCATCGCATCGTGTCGGTTTGAGGGGGAAAGATAAATTTACAAAAAACCCCGGAAACGTTTCCACCGCTCTTTAAAACGGGTTTGTAGATATTTCTTGTGGTATTTCATTGGTGTTGATACGTGCCTTGAAGTACTTTCATTGAAGCGCAGATTTTTCGTGGCTGTATTCTTGATTTGTTTTATTGATGAGACGGAATTTACGATCTTAACTAGCGGACGATTTCACTGTTTGCTTTAATATCGCAATCCAAGATTGTATGGTTTCAAGGAAATTATATTCATTCTATCGAATTTCATTTTTTTTATATTCGATATATTTTATTTAAAATTTTTTATTTATGTTTAATCTATCACTACTTTGACCACAAATATCGATAATATTTTGTTCGTAATTTATAGAGAGTAGATTGTACAATTTCGATTGCTCGATAATTCGTGAAAACCGAATGTCGGAGTTCGCGCTTGGAGAGTTGGAATGAGAAATTTAATATTAAATTGCCATTGTGATAGGTGAGCTCCGTCTCGTTTTCCAATTTTCGCTGGAAATATGCGCCAGCAGGCCGGTGTTACCGGGGAGAAGCCCGAGGAAGGGGTGGTTTGAGGTAGATAACGGGGCGCGAAATGACGTCGCACAAGTAAAAGCGACTCACCGTTCCCTTGGCGTAATAATTCTCGAGTTCCTTGAAGAGATCCGTGAATACATAGGCGTTCTGCTCGTACAAAATGCCATAAGTTTTCTTGAACATCTCGTGAAAGCCCTTTTTACTCGCTGCGAGCAATTCCTTGAAGAAACCTGAAAAAAAAAAGAAGAAACGAAAATTACATTATTCAAAGGAATTTTCTTCGGTACGACGAATGCTTGTATCGTCGCTTCGTCGTAATACGAGTACGACAAATAATCATACAATCTCGAGCTTCTATGTTGCGTTACAAAAAAAAAAATCTTTTTGGCCCACAGATATTTGCCGGGGCGTTAGCGTACCTTAAACATTTTGCAATTGCTTTAAAATCAGAAGCTTGAATGATTTACTCCCTACTCGAACTCCTAAATGAATATTGATAATAAAATTAATGCTAGAATCCCTCCCCTGCGAAGAATCGACGAAGAAACGGTCCGGCGTAATTTATCGAATGAAATATCACAAGATTTTGCGCGAAGTTTATGACTCCAGTAAAAATTGAAACAGAAAAAACTTTTGAAAGAAATTTTTTTAAAGTATGCAAAGGAAAGCCAGTAAGTGAGCGAAAGAGTGAAAGTTGATTGGACCACCTTCCAATTGATGCTCGCGAGGTGCCGAGCACGGCCACCCCAAAACTTTTCGCCCGAGCGTCGCGCGTTCCTACACCTTAAAGTCACTTCAGTCGCGAAGAATGAGATTAAAATTCCTTTTAACGACAAGAGGCAAGAACCTGTAACGAATCTCCGAGAGCGTATAAAAGGGGAGCACTTAGCAGGGACGACGGGAGCACGCTACAGCCACTGGCTGGTCGCGGTCGTGGCGTAGCTTTTAATTCGTAAACGTCTGTCGTCTACACCCGGTAAAATCTCGACTAATTTTCACGAGCTACCAGCGTAGGTCGTGGCACGAAAGGTGTTCACGTTCGACTTTATACGAGAAAAAGTCAAACTCCATCTATATCATTTTTATTTTTAAACTTTTTTTTTTGTTCAATTCTTCGTTTTTCTCACTCGTATTCGATAACTTTCTTACTGGCAGATGTACGGCAATTAACACGTAGAAGCTACATCACCCGGTAGTGCACACGATTTCAACTTTTTCTCGCTCCGAGTAACGTAAAACTTTCTTTAATTAAAAATCGCGGAATCCACCATCCGCAGCAGCTGGTCACATTTGATGGAAAATCAAAGTCCGAATGGACTTTCGACCGAGTTTACTCGGGTCATAGCACGTTGCACATCAAAGCCACCCGGCGAGGAAGAATTAAGAATAAAAATAATGATTCTCTTCTCTCGAGAAGACGAATTGAATTTAACGGTCTGGTACAAACGAAGAAACAACTATTTGATACTTATTTATGGATAAAATATTTGAAAGTTATTTGTCGTAACGTACAGTTTGTTACACATGTATGTACAGCGACGGTAATTTTCGTCTCCTTTCAATTAAATTTTACGTCCCGACTGGGTGACTCGGCTCAGAGAGCCTCTCTCGTACGTCGAGCTACTCCGCCTCGGTACTCGCAAGCTTCCTTTGAGTCGCGGGCGGTTCACGTAGTTAGGTACTGTACGTACGCCGGTACCGGATGGCGCGGGGTGGTGCTACCTAGCCGTAGCCTAGGTACGTACGTACCCACTTTACTTGGCACTCTGCGTGATAGAAGTTCACAGAGGGTCTTCCAGACTGTGGGATATGAGAGGGTCGGCCGTCTTTGGTCGCGGACGGAGCCGCGTCGCGCCTCCGCAAGCCGCACACTCAGTCGCAAAAGCGAACGAGCATATATAGAAGGGGTCTGTGCACGCAGCAGCCGGCGCCGTGGCTGCATTAAAGTGGACGCACGAGATTTACGCCGTTGCACCCTGCATTCCCACCCCTCGGAGCGTGGTTCCTTGGGTGAGAAAGACACGGTGGGGCAAGATGAAAACGAAATATAGCGCCGTCGGTAAGAAAACCTCTAACCCTCGTGAGTTCGGCACGATCGAATCACATGAGCTGATTTTTTAAATATAATTTTTCATCCTTTCTTTCCATTGTGAGGAAAAAATGCGATAAAAAAAATTTGCGGGGATGAAAATAGCCGAATGATTGAGCAATCAGCTGTGGATTGAGATAATTGTTGCGATGGCCATGCGTTGTTTGATATTGTGACCATTTCGCATGTGCATACGCCGCAAAGTGGCAGAGGGTTGATACACGCGCTTTTTCCCTTTCGTTCCGACAGTTCTTTTTATCTTCGTCACTATCGCTCGGAGGCTGTTCTATCGATTACCAATTTACCGAATGAAATTTTCTACCACGCCGTTCGCAGCGGCGTATGTGCGTGTACGTATATGGCTGCCAGGGTATCATCGCCATTCCGTCGATTTGCTGCGTTGGCCTTCTACAACCCGGCATTATACACATCTGCTATGGCGAAGCATTATCGTTGTCTGGCTCTCATTTCTGCCATTTTCATCTCTAGTAGAACGAAATTGCGAATTACATTGAGGGGTGAAAAAGAAGAACAAACATTATATACGACGTCAGCTGTATTGCAATCCATGTAGAATCGTCGTCGAATAACAAAAAAGCGTGCTAAAAGCTCATTCTCCCAAAATTTTGAACGTTCCCTATCTACATCATTTCTATTTCATCCGCAATCAAAATTTCATATCCGAAAGAAAAATAATTTAAAAAACATGGTAAGATAGCGAAAGATTTTTTCTTCGTTGAAAGAATTGCTAATCGAATGAGAAAAGTGTGTGCTCGCAAGAAGCAAAGTCAGCAAAGAACCCGAGACTTTATGGGAAAGCGTGGCGAAACCGCGCTCTGTACGCGGGTAAAAGTGGGTAATGTACGTTAATGCGTCGAAATGGGTGGCAGTGAATATTGCGGAAGAGCGAGTGAGAGAGGGTGTCGAAGGATCGGTAGGACGGATCGGATCGAGCAATTACGTTGTCCGCAGACAGACCCGGAATATACTGGCCCAGAGTATATAGTGCGAGAGTGCCAGACGAACCCAGCACAGCGATGTACGCTCGTGTCGGTCGGTTCGCTCGTTGCCGAGGCGTATATATATCTCGCGGAATCACAAAGTACCTTCGTCCCGAACACTCACAGGTATTTACCCTCTCGGTGTCGGTAAGTGCGAGAGATGTACATAGACCCATGATAAGGGCGAAGGAAGGGGCGGGAAGGGGAGGAGCTGAAGGCAGCAACGTGCGGTTACGTGGCACATAGAGGATGCCACGTCGACGTCGACGTCGACCGGGAGAAAAGTGACGCCGAGCCGCAAACCCTCGTCGGGCAAATTGCAAGTAGTGAACTAGACGCTCGCGTCAAATGGATCTTGCGCCAAACGCGAAATGGGCTTTTTCATCTATCGGTCGCAAGCTGATGGAGAGAACGAGAACGATCGATGAAATTGAACTCGTTTTCCAGCGATTGCAATCTAGGGAAAAAAAGGAACGGTCGAACGCATGGAAGGATCTTCGGTTTCATCTGCTAACCACAATTTCATTTCAAAGATCGTGATTTCGTCTCTTTTTTAGATTTGCTTTTTTAAGTCGGACATTCTGGTGATTCCGGTGATTGCAAATCAGAACTGTCGAAGGGAAGGATTGTCATGAGGTTACATCGCAAACTTTTTCGTGAGCTATAAATTGTATTCGAAAATTTTTCCACAGCGAATGATAAAATTATTTGGAATTTTTATTTTAACGAGTTTGAGGGTTTTTGGCGGCAACATTCTTGACACGACAGTGAAAGCTTGAATAAAAAACATTAAAATTTTTTTTACAATAATATCTAAGTGTAATGTGTAATAATAAATGAGAGGAGAACATTTTCTTTTGTACGTGAACTACTTTGTACGCCCTTTAGCACCCTTTTAGCACCGCTGAGCTCGCATATGTTCGTTCGCCTCGTATCTCAGCACCTTGGCTTCCGGCTCACCGAGTACTTCGAAAGCATCACGATACTTCAAACTTCCTTCCAGTCCCACAAACTCACTATTACCTTCATGGATAAAGTTTGAAGTATCGTGAGACTTCGCAAGTATCCGTAGGGCCGGAAGCCAACGGGCTTGGATCCGGCATGAAAGCCGAGCATGTGAAACTACACTGGACGAAGTTGGTTCTAAAAACGTCATTTTTTTCTCATCAAAACTAAATTTAACAATAATCGTTAAAAAAGTAATTCATAATTCTTTCCTTCGTATTTTTTTTCTATCTACTCCAAGTTTTCAAGTACTGAACTGCCAGATGTTTGTTTGCCCGGAAGAAATATTATATCCTTGCGTATCAAATACGCTATCTCTTTGCACGAGTGCCTTACCGTTGTACTACCCGATATTTTCGCTCTCGTTACAATCTCTGTACTCCGTAAAGTGCAAATAATGCTAGTCAGGCGATGCTCTCTCTGCTCTGTACCGAGCGAAGGGCTTGCGAGCCCCGCGGTATCGCATAAAAACGTGTGCAAGTGCGTGTATACCTGAAAAATCCGCGGCAATCCCGACGACAACGACGACTTGTCGCACTCTTCTCGCTACTCTCAATGCACTTGCGGTCCCTCTTTAATTAAAAAAAACCTTACAACCTCTCCCCGCTATGTGAAAGAGGGTCGCGCGGTTTTCAACATCCACTTCTAACGCGAATGACACCGCCCGCGACCCTCTGTAGCCACTGGAATCTCATTTCATCCCCTTTCACGATAAACCAAATCCCGTAACCGCGGCTTTGACGATCGGATGTTCCATTCGCTGGACACCGGTGCGCTGGCACGCTCGACCCTTTTTCTCGGATTTTCTGTGCATATTGTTCATTTTTCGATTTATTCTGGCTTACCGCGATTGGTCAGTGTTGTAAACGAAATCGGCTTCTCTTATTGCTTTCGTAATAGATATAGGAATTTATTTCCCATATCTATTAAGCGCGATAAGGGTTATTATTATTATTATTATTATTATTATTATTATTATTATTATTATTATTATTATTATTATTATTATTATTATTATTATTATTATTATTATTATCATTATTATTATTATTATTATCCCTAACATTACGTTGAATATTTTTTCCGGAATTTTATTATTTTATATCTCTATGAAAAATTCACCAATTACACTTCGTGGAAATCCCACGCATCGCTCAAGGCTTGATCGGCATAAAGAGACATTTGGGCACGGATACTTACTGTGAAATCTCGTTCCTCTCGTCGAAAGCAGCTGCTGGAGTCGTTGCAGTGTCGCTCTCGTGGCCTTTTCGTGTTTGTCACGTGCCCTCGCTTGCAATCTAAGTTCCATGTCAGCGGAGCAGCAAACTTCTCCACCGCTGCTTATTCCCCCGCATGACTTAAGTTCTCTCGCTGAAATTATACAAAATGTCATTCGTCAGAATAAAATTGAAGTAATAATTTATCTAATTCGAATCATAAAGCAACCGTCGACGGAATACTTCCATCGAATATCATGATTTTGCATTTCTGATAGATAAATGAATTATTCGTTTACTTTTAACGTTCTTGCTGGTATTAAATTATTAAGGGTACGTAATGGCACTGAGAACCAAAATAGTCCGGCTCCAACGAAAGCTAGTATAATATTTATAACGATGTAAAAGGATTTCGCGAGCGATTTTCCTTGTAACGGAAATGGTAAATTGACTTTCATTGATGCTGAGGATGCGCGCTGGGGTGAAAGATGCCCGGAAGGACGTGAAACGCGTCCTCCGGTTCTCTCGAATGCCGAGAACGTGGTTTGTCCCGCTCCGGCACTCTGAACAGCCTCGTCGATCTTCACGACGAACGCGGCAAGGGCCACGGGGACAACCCTTTTTTCTTTTTTCTTTTTTTGCGGTCGCGGCGGGGAACGCGCTTACCCTTCGAAAATCGGATTGTCCTCGACGTGGAAAAGCTTCCTCTCTTTGCTTCCCTGTTCGGACCAGAGGACTCGGAAATAAAATAAGAGAGTCCTTGCACAATAAAACCAATTTTCTCGCATCGCGAGACATCCACGGATTTGTTTTTCCTTTTCTTTTTGTTCACTGCGAAGCCGGCACGCAACTGAAGTCACCGACGATAAATCGCATTCATTAATTTTCCCATCGACGAGAATGCCACGGCTAATTGGATTTTCGTAATGGACGCGACGCGTGACGCTCGATATCGAACATTCGAGGGTAGAAATTTGTTCTAACGTTTGTCTTTGAAAAAATAAAAAAAATTCTTTATGGAAAAAATACTGTTACTCTTCGCATGAATTTCTATAAATAACTAGCGGTAAGAAAGCTTAATCGACCCCCCCCCCTCCCCCAGCAACACGGACCTGATTTAATCGATCACACCGGATGAAATAATACGTGCCCTTATTTGCGAAAAACATAAAATCGTGAATCACGACCATGCACATGTGCATTCACAGCTCTCAGAACTGCCGAAGAAACCAATAGTGGCAAAGCGAATCACCACGTGCTGTCTCCCTCGTCATTCAGTTGAGAAGAAAAAGAGAAAAAAGTGAGAAGAGGGTCAAAGAAAAAATCCAGAAATCCAAGCCAAACGTTTTGCCAGCAACCGAGTGTACATAAGTGTAGTACATAGTGGAAGAAGTGGACTCGAGAACGTCCGGCAGGGTTAGAAGCAACATTGGGAAATAAGATGGAGCGAAAGAGAAGAAAAGAAAAAAAGTAAAGAGAACAGAGAAGTAAGAGTTTACCGAGGAAATACTCTCAGGCAGCGTGACGCGGTCTCCATTCGAGGGTTCGGTAAATGCAATTTAGTCTGGAGGACCGAACAACTCCCCCCTTCGCTCCGAAGAGGTTATGGGGGATAAGACAAAGAAATCGAATGCACCCAATACCGTGGGAGAAAAAAGGAACGAGGAAAACACCGGTGGACTTGAGTGTCTTCCGCTAGTTTCCCTTCCTTCGGGACAAGTTGAACCAAATAAAAAACGAGAAAGAAAAACAAACGAGTAGAACCAGAGTCTACAGTATTTACAATTCGATTATGAGTGTTCGTCCTTTCGCTTGTTCTTATCCATGTGCTATTGCAGCGATTGCACCTATACATATATATATATATATATTTGAAAACTTCCGGGGATGGCATGCGCCCCCGTAATTGAAGTCAAAACCCTGGAGAGGAGGCCACGCGGTATAAAGAACCCCGCAGTTTTTCTATACATATAATTGAATGGCACTCTTGGGTTGACTGAAAAGTTTGTCCTTACAACAGGGATGGGAATCGTATCCCACGGGTGCAACGGAAAACTTTTATCTTTGGCACAAAATGGCCTACAGCTGTGGCACTATTGCATTAACTCGCGGAAACGGAAAGAAATACGAGCGAAAGATTATTTTTCTGTACAGATAGAGATCACACGATATCCTTGAAACTTTTCTTTAATACTCTGGCTTCGATACAAGAAATTGGTAAGTTTATACACGATCCAGGTTCTTGCAAGAAATTAATGAGAATGACCAAGAATTATTTTTTTCTTTCAATCAATCTATATCTGTATAAAAATGTCCCGATTGGCTGACAGGAGCTGAAGAGGATAATCCAACATTTTTCTCCAATAATCCTTTAACAGTGTGAATCTATACTCAGGTTTCAATTACCGAACGACCTCCGCTTGTTGCGTAAAAATATCATTTTTTGCCGTACAGGTGTTGTTCAAAAATCTCTAGCGTGTGTTTGAAGGTTTTCGTTTCCATGTCACGAACCTTATAATATACAAAAAAAGCTTAGGGAATCGCATCGTTTCCGGATTCTTCAGAATTTTTATTTTGCGGAAACCTTTGCAGAGCCCAATATCCAATTGGTAATAATAATTATCGAAGCAAATTGGTCCCTAGAACGGACAATTCACATGCTGTGTTTCATCTACAGAGGGTGTCAGTTTCTCGATCGAAACGGTTGTCGACGAGAGGACGAGTTGCCGGACGGCGATAAAGGTTTATTTGACAGAATTGTGTTCACCGAATCGTGAAGCGGTAATAACGGAAGAACAGTGCGCACGGAGGCCAATCGAAAACAATCGAACGATGAACCATCCTCGCACACTTCGCGAGGGCCATCACTCCCAGACAGACAAACACGCGTGTTTGCGTCGAGTTTGACTGTGGGCCTTGTATTGCTTATCTGCCGATACCGGCTCGTCTAACGTCTAAGCTAATTTCAACCCTCCCGGATGGTGCGCTTCATCCCCGAGCCAATGTCGAATCGACCCCTGGCTCGTCCCACCGCACCCCACCGTCGCGTTTTCTCCCGTCTCACCTCGCGCCCGCCGCTCAGCCTTCATTGGAAACTTCGAAAAGTAATTCCGATTCATTTCCACGGGATCCCCAAAAGCGAGGAAAATAATGGGAACGGGGAGACGAAACTGGGGATGTGGGGGAGAAGGTGTTGGATCGCAGTGTTTCGTTCACTCCCGACTCTCGTTTTCTCCTGGCAGTCTGTCGACTGCAGGGATGAAATAAAAAACGAAAAAAGAAAGGGAAACAAAATTAACGAGAAAAGTATAAACGAGTATAGTTTAAGAGTGCATAGCTGTTTTTATACCCGTATATTAGATAAAACTACATAGGCTTTTTTAAAAATAAAAATTTTGCTTTGCAGCGTAAAGAACGAGTTATTGCTATTCCTTTATTGCATAAATAAAGGTAAATTATCAGAGAAAAAAAATGTTTCTTCTCCATTCGAATTCAGTCGAGAGTGACGATTGGATGACATCGAAATTAGGATAGAAAATAGAATAGAATGGATAGAATACACGAAAATTACGGAAGTTATTTATTTGTGCTGATAAAGTGATGTATTTCTCCGAAAATTGCGCGAAACCTTTTCAAATTGGCTGCAGAAATGCAAAAGAGCGAGCTGAGATATCGCCAGTGTCAGAACGGTGCATACTGACGGGCTCTTAGACTTTTGTCGGTAGTCGCGTGCACGAGGATATATAATCCGCGATCGATGCGCGGCATTGCGCCGCGCGGCCGTTGAGCTTTTCGTCTGAAACACACAACGACGTAGCATTGAAAAGGACGATGGGCCCAGAGGGAGGAATAACCATCGACCGAACGTCCGTGTATTTAGTATGTATATGTAAAAGCAGGCGTGTCGTACGGGGGTAAAATCGCGACTTGCGACTGCCTGTGTGACTATTTGTTAACGTCGCGACGCGCCGCTCGGGCGCCGGGACTTGCCGTCGCGACGTACTTCCGTAGACAAGCACCGTGGCAGGACAGTACTCCCGGTCAGGGATTCCCCACGAGCTCCAACGATCATCAAAAACCACGAATGAGAATTCGTGACGTAAATCGGTAATCAAATAAATTACTGAATATTCATTTATTGATTTCTCCATTTGTTGAATTTATTTTCTCTAGAAAACAAAGTCTGCTGGAATCGATTTAATACTTTTCAGTTTTCTAGCGAGTCTTTTTTTATTGAAAAAAACGAATAATGTCAGAGAGCAACGCTGTTTCTGGAATGAGTATCGGTCATCTATTATTAACCATCGGAAAATTAAAACGAAAATCCTGTACGGAATTTCAATTTCTAGTGGGATTTTTCTGTTTTTTTAGTATAATAAAATGTCGGTTTAACCCTCTCGGATGGTACTTTTAAATATAGAACGGGGTACACTTCATGGGTGCTGTCGTCACGATCGGGTCCATTCTCAGCTCACCTCTGTGTGATGTATTCCAGCTGAAGGATTACACGTGCGGCTAGCTGATGGCATCGTTGATCGGTCACCCACAGGCTTAACACTCGATTGATTAATCCTACCCCGAGGCTACTTCGGCCGCGTGTTAGTGTGGACGGGCCAGAAGCAGTAGCAGCATCGAACCAGGTCGGAGCAATATTTTTTTCCGCAAAAGGTCAGCCTTTGCATTTTACACGGATACCAGAAACGCCATTAGTCTACGTCAGCTGTGCGAAGCTATCGATCGAACTATCACTCAGTGATCGGGCGTTATAACGGTGCGACGATTTTCAAATAATCTATACGCAATCCAACTAATATAATCGCTGGGTTTGTAATTCTGTGCGTCTTTAACGTGTATAACCTACGTAAAAAATATTTATAAAAATAACTACGGTGATTTGGCCATATGACCCGCTGTGCAAATTTAAAACTCAGTCGTGGAAAACCGCAAAATTCTTTTGCCCGATAATTAAAAGCAAAATATACAAAGATAAATGCGATAGAGTAAAAGAGGCCGCAAATGAAAAAAAAAATAGAACAAACTTCGCGACGAATGTGCGAATACTCGTACGGAGCGCAATTTCGCAAAGGAAAGGCGCGAAACTAATACGCGACGAGAACCTGCCTGCCTCGTTCTTTCACCCTTTTACCGTGAACCAGTTAAATTCCAGCTGGACGATCAAAGGCTTCTATGATTTTGTCGCACGCAATTAATTCGGCCGGCAGTCGGGCGAATTGCGTCTGTGACCACGTGGAAATCCGGCCTCCTACAACTTATTTTGCTCGCGGCGCTGTTTCTCCCGGTAGACAAGTTTACTCGCCGGGGTTCTATTTATCGACGCTCGTTGGTTGATTATTCGAGCAAATTTTGGAGGCGGAATATAAGCATCCGGTTTCGTCGGGACTCTTCGAGATCTCGCGAACGTCGGAGGGAATCGCCTCCGGGGGAGGATCCCCCGGGGAGAAGATCACGAAAAATTCGAACCTCGCGCGGAGGGGACCGGCATACCTTCGGCGCTCGCGCGTGGGTCACGAGAGCGAGAAACGAGGGGCGGAATAGGCGCTTAGATTCGATTAGACCCCGCGAACAACCCTCTTTGCGCGGAGATTCTCGAAGCATGTGCAATCCGTCCAACGTTCTGGTCTTGGATGCGATCTAGACGGTGTCCCGATGGTGCCAATTTCCCTCAAGGCCATCTTGCGCCACGAATATTGCTAAACGGGAATTCGATTTACCGTTGATTCGATATTGAGGATGCCAATCGACGGAACTACCCCCGTTTGGAGCGTCGAGTCGTTTAGTCCTAAGGAGTCGTTGCTAATAGAGTCTGGCTTCTACCGCCGGAAGATTGATGGATTGGAATTTAGATAGATTTATTTATCCAAAATGTTTGCACAAAATAATTTGAAAAATATGCATCGATGGGACATTTGAATTAATTGAATTGGAAAGATAAAAAAAATTGTTTCTAAGTCTCGTCACGAATCATGTGAAACGCATTTCATTGTCTCGATACTCGGCTCACCGTCACCCCGATGATCAGACGATCATGACCCGACATACACTTGCAATACTTCGCAATGGTACTCGATACCTTGGCAACGAGTCTGCGTGGATCTTTGTGATCATTACATGCACAAAGCTCGTCCGCGGGGCACGGGAGCGTGGTGTAATCGCGAGACTCGCTCATGCGGAGATATAGTCCACGCGCTACCGCCGACGATAACGAGCTCACACACTCATTGTGAAATTCCGACGTTGGGGTACGTACATCGCTATACGTCGAGCGACAGATACTGTTTCCGTGCAGAGAAATTGTTGAAAAAAATATGAAAAACGAGAAGGAACAAAAAAACGATATAAACAAACGCGTTGCCGGTGGCTGCGGCATTGGAGAACGGACACTCGGATTCGTTCGGGCGTTTCGGTATAAATTCATGGTCGACCGACGTGAGAGAAGGGGGTTCGGCTTTTGAATACGATGTTGGATTTATCAATAATTGTCAATCTAGAGACTGACGAATGTGTCGGCAAACGCAAATCGGTTTGCATGACGTTCGATCACTGTTGGCGAGCATCGATACAGGAAATTGTGAAATTTCCATCGTAACGGAATTTTACCGAAAATTCGATGTGTTAGTAGCAGCGATGAAGGTAGTCGCATCGGGGAAATGAGATTCACGATCGCGGGCGGGTTGCCGATGAATCCGCGGATCTCCTCGACCGACGCAATCGAAAATTTCAACAATGATAACGCTGCCGTTCGATTTGGCTCCCTTTCGTCGATCAAGCGAACGGATCTGTTTGTTGTAGTGCATGGTATAAATTGTTCAGTATGAGGACTTTTACCAATCGATTAGATAATGGGACTGCAGTTATGATAAATAGAATAGGGTTGATGCACGGTGATTGAGAGGAGGTTTAGATATTTTATTGAGGGTAGGAAATATGGCCAGAAAAGTTATTTTTCTTCAAGATATTTCGTTAAATTATGGATTAACATTCGAGACCAACGAGTCACAGGTTCTATACATTATTATTTGATTTTATTGAACTATGAAAGTAGTAATGGTTGAGTTGAACGTAGGAGTATTTGGATATCTATAATTTGGTGTATTTCCTTACGTCAAATATATTTTGAGTAGTTCGGTAGGGTGCGATATGGTGGTTTAAAACGAAATTGACATTTTTAAGAACACAGTTGAATAATATGGTCAGATCAATTTCGTTCCGATTAACTGTTATCACGTGTCGATAACAAAATAACGTTTTTGCTGTGAATTGTGGAGAGAGGGTGGAATTTCGAGGGATTCGAATCGCAGCTATGGTCCAACGGGGGAAGTGAATAAAAACGTGAAATGCTCGGGTGGTCTGAAAAGAAGAAAAAAGTTTGATGACAAAATGGCACGTGGGATATTCGGTGGTGCTTCAAACGTCGTCGATGTATATTCGAGTGGCGTGTAAGTACCGCACGAGGGAAAAAGAGGCAGAGGGGAATTTAGCAATGTGAGCGTCGCGTAACGTTTCGAAAATGTTTTTGTGACCCTAACGGCGGGAGATCGCTTTGCCATTCAATGGCTGATCCACTGATGGCGTTCGCGCACAATGGGAAATATTCTCGGATGTTGCGGTACGACTGTGGCAAAATAAAAGTACGGCCATACGGACGTGGGAATCGAATTATTGGGTATCTCATTACCAAGGTCGGTGCAACATAAATCAACGGTGAAAGACATTTGAGAAATTCGGGTTCGATGTAATAAAATTCCCACTTTTTGCGACCTCATGTAATAAATATCTTTTGTGATGGTAACATTACTTTGTCACAATGAATTTTATTCTAATGTATACACCAAATGGTCGGACTATGGAAAATTTATGAATCATCTCAAATAATTCCGAATCAATCATTTTAAAATGTTTTGTAAAGATGTCCATAAATCATTATTAAAGCGCACGTGTTTGTTTTCGTCATTCGAATTATACATTACACAAATTGCTGCACGCGAATACTACGTTATCGAAGTTTTTCGTGACACAACGTGCAAAGTCGTGGCTGTTTTGCTTGCATCATGAATACGATATAACGCATGAAATGTCTCGAGGGAGCACTTCGCGCGCGTAAAGGATTATAACTTGGAGTTAAACACTCTATTATAATTCTGGCGGGAAATGTGTTAGCATCGACGTGTACGAAAGCAACATTCGCAGCTTGGAATACAAATGGCTGCCGTAAGTTCGTCTCCGGCGCGTGCAGGCATCGAAATTCCCCCCGAGGCGCCCTAAAAGCAGAATCTTTCGTGAAGGGATATTGACGGAGAGTCGTTGGCAAGGACCGCTTCAGCGGGGCTTGTTTCGCTGGGGTTACAGAAAACCGGGCGTCTTTGAGAAATTGAAAACAAGAGCGAGCGAGCAACCGCGAGCTAAGAAAGTGGGCGAGGGATACTGAGACGAGCGGAGGCGGAAATTAATGGTAGCTCGACGGGATATCAAATATTTGCGAGCGAGAAAACGGAATAGATGTATTTTCCGGCCCTTTCTGGAAAATCTCGAACAAGAGCTTTTATCGTAGCTCTAACGATATTCCCACAGGAAGTACCGACTTTTATTATTTTTTCATATTTCCGGTGCTTTGCATCGGTTCGACTAAACTTTTATTTTCGCATAACTTCTCACCGATGTTTACATCATTAGATGAATCTTTATCCCTCACTTTCTCGAAAAATTAACGACGAATGTATTTATAGATTCATTTTATAATATAATTTTTGTTAATTTTTTGTTTTTAATATTCGTTCAAAGTTTATTATACTTCGATTTATCACAATCTGGTTAATTCAAACTGAACGTAGAATATTACTGAATTACAACAAATAAGCACCGAAGAAAATAACATAAAGGTGTATAATTAAGAAGACTTCGTTTTTCGATTCATTTCTCGTTCAAAGCTGAGTAAAATCCTTTCAACAGCGACAATAGCAGGAAAAAAGTCTTAACGGAAACAGCGTTTGAGGGATGAAATACACGAGGATATTAAAACAATCCCGTGCGAACGTTTCTCTCGCGATTCAAACTTATCCACAAGCGTAGCATAATCGAGTTCTCAACGGCACGCGATGTTCACGACGACGAGTACACGAGATAGATGCGAGTGGAAAGACGCTCGACCGGGCAATTTTCCCGGCAGTAAATATTTAATGGATTTTCGCGGTAAACTCGTTATGCCGAAGGATCCAGTGCCTGGAGCCTGACCCATGGTTCACTCATTGAGTCTTGGATTCTGTATACTCCAACATTGCCTCATGTAACGGAAAGTGCAATGAACGAACATTACTACGAAGAGCTACGAACGATTTCAACATTGATGCTATAAATTTTCCCAGCAATCGATGGACGATAAATCGCTATCGGGGCAGGTCCATACAAATAACCACAATATTCGGAAAACCGAATGGAATTCAAGTTATATCGAAAATATACGGTATCCCGCAGCACCGAGCTGCAATCTCGCAGTAGCAACGATGAAGCCTAACGTGCTTGAGCCGATGCGTAATTTTTTTTCTTTTTTTCCCCATCCCCTAGCGAAATGTATACAATATGCATACAAACCACAGGCCGGTGTTACCCAGGAACTTTGGCAAACCTCAGTTCCGTCCACGAAAGCATTTGTGAAGTTTCACAGCTCCCCCACATCCCAAACGATGGGTTCTTATTTTCGCTCGTGTTTTTCCATCCCCCCTCCCTCCCTGGCCCAGAGAAAAAAATCGAAACTCGTTCGCGCTCGACAGCCAAACGTGGGTGGCGAGCGGCACGCGTACACGCGCGCCTGAAAGCACGCGGCCACCCGAACACACGTAAACCTTGTCAAACTTTTCGTCCGTGAGTTGTTGCAGCCGAAGCGAGAGCTGTCGCGGAGTCCGCGCGGGATTCGGGGGGCGGTTTTTGGGGTAGCATAGGCCAGAGGGACGGAGGTGGATAAGCGAAGAGCGTGTGCAAGCGCGTACGTGGCCCAGAGAGAAGGACGGGGCGAGAGGCGTAAGTGATGGTTGGAGGAGGGTAGAAGCATCAACGAAGGCTACGGCAAAGGGGGTGAGAAGACGTAGGGTTGCTAGGAAACACCCTCTTCCACGTGTTATATTGCATTACCCTATCCAACCTCCTACCCTCGCGCTTCGCGACACTGAGGGTTGCTGGATTGGGTTGCGCAAGACCATCGTTTCCGCGGGCAACGTGCGCGGCAAAGCCAGACGACCAGGAGCACATCGGCAGCACACACTGCATCCGTCTATATTTATCCAGGAATAGAGATTGAGCTCGTTTCGTGTGTGAAACTAGAAACAGCCAAACGGAATTGGCGCATCGTGTGCTTGCATGAAACAAGGATCGACGAATGAACGGTGTGGAAGGATAAACGCTTCGATCGGGAACATCCTACGGCGAAGTCGCTGTAAAACACATATTTGGCTGAGAACAGAAAGACGGATGTCAATAATCGAGAATTGGTCAATTATTATTTTTTAAATGATCGAGATGATCCAGGAATAAGTCTTTCACAATTAGAGTGACAATTACCTGTACCCATCCTCTGCCCATTCCTCGCCCGGTACATGGATGTTGTTTGATAACTTTAGCAATATACCGTCAGACTGTATCCTGCAAAAGGAATCCGACGCCACAATGTAGTTAGATCACACGGTGTGGGATTATCAAGAGATTGCTCGAATTAATTACGTAATCAGTGGTCACTGTGTTGAAGATCGGATTATGGAGTTTAAGGACATAGCTTTGAAGATAACGATTGCGGGTTTCACGTTAAATCGTTCTATTTTAGCATTTCTAATCGCAGAAATTGTCGGGAAATTCAGAAGCTTCAGAGAGTCTGACGGACTACCACCGTATTGTATTTCCGTTGTTGATTGACTGTCGAAAAAATTCGGATTACCAGCGCTAAGAACCTCTGCATGAGAATCATTGAGCTGCGACGTCTTACTTCGAAACCCTCTTGGCAATATCGAGTTGAGATCAATGAACGAAAAGATCTTCAGTCAATATTGCATCGGTTGTGTTTGTACATAGCATTCCGATGAATTCGAGCAGGCACTTTAATCTGCCTCCCTTCCTGCATCGCTACCCATCAACGAGGCGGAGTTCCGTCGTCTCACCACCACCTGGATTCCATGTCTTCCTCACAATTTTTATTTTCCTGTAGTTATAATACCGACAAGATGGGTAGAAAGATGTAACCAAACTCTCCGGCATAACGATCTCATTCCGAAGCTAATCGAAAGGATGTGATACCCAATTCCAGATCGTTGACAACTGTAGCTTCAACTACTGCTGCTGCTGCTGCAGTTGATACCTCAGGGCGATGGTGAGGATTCTAGGAGCTGCAACAATGAGCCACCTCGTCTGGCGCAATATTGACGAACGGTCGAACGTGTCGTGCAAACACTGTCGCAGAGCACTAATCAGTCGGGATATCGCACTTCCCTATTCTCAGACTCCACATAACAGCATTCCTCGACATAGAATCATCCGGAAAAATCTTCTTCGTCATAACTGCTTCTCACTCGAGATTATTGAGCGGTTGAAACTGGATAAACGACAGAAACATGACATCGAAGGAAATGAAAGAAACATCGTCGACAGTCGCGTCCTCAGATGAGGACTGTCTATAGATTACACGTCGTGATCATAGCAGTTTTTTCGTCTGTTTTAACCATAAACGAGTTACCTCGTCGTGCCCTTGGAAAACGGACGCGAAATAGCCTCGGGTTGCAGTTTGACGCTGCACACCCACTTAACGAACCGTTTAGGCAGCTGGCCAAGACGTGAGGTGCCTCCTGATGCGGCAATTAGTCCGGAAGCGAGGAGGAGGGGGCACTCGACAACGTACATGGAACGAGACGTGTGCGTCTGCGCGTGTGTCTCGTAGTTATAGAGACGGTAATGAAGACGAAGGACGAGGGATTCAGACCTTCGTCAATAATCTTGACGTCACTGTGGGAAACAATGAAGAATGGGAGATATCGAATTAGGCGTAACAGGTGGGCAATGAAGGAGGCTATCGTCCGATCGTAAAACCTGCACGAGTGAACGACAAACGACTCGATGAAAAATCAATGGGATTAACATTGTCTTCACCCTAATTCCCTTTCCATTTTTGCCTCCGGCGTTACGGCATCAAACCCACATTCCTTTTTATCTTGCACAAAGATAACTCGCTCTGTCATCTCCAGAACTTGAAAAATTCTCTAGAAAAATAAGAAACGAACAAAAGCCTGAGGTCGTCGCCGAAGTCAAACGAGTCATTTGTTCGAATATAGTTTCAGAGAAGATTTCAAAGACTCGACGTCGTGCCTCGTTAAAATTCATCGTAGAGGACAATGCAGCTGCCGATGCTGTTTCGGTGAATCGTCGTTGAGGCCACTGCTACAAAGTATGTTTATACAGGTATTACATATGTAGATGTGCCCCCGAAGTGCCACTCGATTCGTGAACAAAACGCGGGTTCACCGCACATACTCATCGTCTCGTTTCGTATTCGTCTCACGAGGTGGATCTTGTGAGGTATAGCCCGGGGCCTTGTCTTCTCGTTCGTGGGTGTACACTGCGCACAGCCCCGAACCGCAAGGATCGTTGTCATTCCGTTTAGAGCCCACCCGAGCGTGCTGGCAATTCGATCGTAACGCGATTAGGAACCTGTCGTGATCGTGATCGACTACATATGGTTCACGGGTGATTCGATAACATTGGATCAAATCTTGTCGAAAAGTTTTCACTGGTATTCCGCCATGGTTCAAATATTCCGTCAGCTTGTTATTGACCCTTTGTGAGACCATCAATCACTCATTATCGGATAATCTGCGTTCTCCAATGCTTTTCACGAGTCAATCATAGTTGAGTTAGACGTCAAATTCGAGTATTTTATCGTACATCTCACTCGTAGAATGCTCAGCTGGGCTCAAAATACCATAGACGAGTATGTAAATTCATGCGTAAGTATCAAGATCAAGATCTCTACATTTAGACCACTCCGTTCGACCGCTTGGCACATTCATCTACCGGAACCACTCGAGAGATCTATTGTGACGTTAGAATTGAAAATATAAAAAAAAATCTTCGCGCTTGTAATAATGAAAGCTTGCACTCGTGACTCGACCCACAAGATCTTCACCCTTATATCACGGGTCAGTAACCTTTCCCATTACAATAGCATACGCAACCATTGCTCGAGATCCAAACCAGGAAATCTCGGCCGTGGAATCGAACAATCGGCTTTACGTCTTACGTTAAATATCTCGTCAATTTCTCTTCGAATCATTTCGCAGCAGAACGACTTCTTCCGCGACCGTAAAAATACGACGGTAGCAGTGAAATAAATTGAGAGAGGCGGGATAAGGACGGAAAACCATGTTATCGATGCTATCGGTGTTTTACGAAGGGAGAGATGTCTATAACCCCGAAACGATAGAATTTCATGTTACAGTTAACCCAGAAGAGTTTGAAAAGTACAGTGTGAACGCGGATGAATTGTGTTACAGCGGTAAATGTAAAGGAAGCGCATATAACGGCGTACAAACCACCCCAGTTTGCCATCCCAGTGCTACTCTCGCCACCATAGGCCCAAAGGATTCCCCCCCCCCCCCGCCCTTCTCGCATCGCACACACGTACATACCCACACAGACACACGCATACCAACACAAATACTCCGACGAATACGAGCCTGATGGTACAGATGGAAATGCAAATAAAGGGCGAACTCGCTCTTTACACGTGGATAGATTTTACGCAGGGCGACAATGTGGCGCGTCACGTACAAGAAAATTCACCCCATATCGTTTGACGTACTACGGTAAGCATAGTAGATGTCGTACACTATATATATATATATGTATGTGCGCGTATATACATGGAATCTATAGTACGTGATACAATAGCGCTACAGTCTACTGTACATAAACGCCGGAGTATGGACTGCGCGTGTGTGCACAGTCTGTACAGGGAGTACACTTAGTATTATACAGTTGGGTCTATTCCGCGGAGAATGGGGTGCCCCATGGGGGAGAACTCGGCATCGATCCGAGAAACTGGACACCATATGCGTGCCTGGGTGAAGGCTACATAGCAAGGTATATCCGTCCTCTGTACTCGTACCAGTCTTTAAATACGTACGTGACGAGAACAGTGGTATCATTTTTGTGGAAAAGGGAAAAAAAAGAAGACCGTTACCGTGATGGATTCGGAGTTTTGAGATGAAAAGCACGAGTACCGCAAACCGATAACAGTGACCGAGGTGTTCAACGGAGCCTCGGATTTAACGAATGGAATTTTTTCCATCTGTGAACTTTGGAACGGAAAGTTTTGCAAATTAGAGATTCTTCGAAAGGTTATTCTTTTTGATTGTATTATATTCAATTTTTATCAACAACTGGAATGTAATAACGAGGAGACTAAAAGGCAGTACGTGTTGGAATAGAAATAATCAGAATGAAGTTACGATTGTGTCTCGCGCGTGAGATCTCTCAGTTTGAATTTCTTCTTCTCGATAATTCTCGATGTATTTATCGGCATCGTGTTCATTGTTTGCGTTCCGAGATTAGAAGCTCCCGCGAGTTGAACGCGCGGGTGCAGTACAACGCAGACCAAAGGCCAACAACGTCCGGTGTGCATTCTCTAAATATAGGGAGCAGCAGCAGCAACAGCAGCAGCAGCCAACACCAGTCGTACAGCGAAGCCTTCATAAACGTATAGGCACGTGGTCGGTGAACCCTCGTACAATTAACGTCGGGTCATTTGCCCGTAGCAATTTATCGTCACGCGGGCTCGGCTCATTTTCGGAAAACGGCGTTTGTATACATCGACGAGAATTTATTATGGCAAAGCCGATACAACTCGGTTTTGCTGATGAAAATCGTTGTAACGGATATGTGGCCATGAAATATCTATCATTTCGAGGATCCAATCAATTTGCGATAAAATGTCGGTGCTGGAGGGACGAAAAATTAGATTTTTGTACGAAACATTGTGTCGGTGACAATTATCTCGTCCGGACGTCAATATCGTGAACGACGATGCTTCGACGTTTATTGCGATGGTCGATTTTATTTAACGAAAGAAGGGTAAAAACCGACGATAGCGATGAAATCCTCTTCACCGGGCTGTTAATGATGACGCCGAGTGACGGCGATCTCGTTCACGAAAGAGCGTCGCGCGTACGCGCTCCGGCGCCTCGAGAGAATGAAAGACGTCTGTCTGATACGCTTGTCGGTTAGTACCAATCGAGAAAGCCGCGAGGCACTTTGCTTCGTACAGCACAAGGCGCGTCGTAACAGTAGAGTATAATACAACGGTCGAACGGATGAGACGAGCAACTGGCAATGCAATTAAGATACAATGAATGTCTCTAGTAAGAAATAAAATCATGTACACGGGAATTTAATGACAGCAAACTGGCAAGCGGGCGTCGGAGGAAAACTTCTATAACAATTTTTACGGAAATAATGGATGATCAGAAGACAGTATGGAAATCGTCGCTAATAATAAAATAGAGGCATTAAAAAAATGTGAATATATCTGAATCTTGATTTCTCCTCAATTAAGAGAAGAATTATAATTCTAAATACATTCAAATATTTCCTCTTTGTGGAATGGCATTAGAAGCATTGCAAGAAATGTTGATATATGTAGATATTAATTCTCCGTAAAATAGAAATAGAAATAGAAATAGAATCATTATAACAAATCTAATTTTATCCGAATGTTAATTTTCCGCGAGTAAAACTGGTTTATTTATTGAATTTTTTTTATACTCATTATTTTGAACGATCAGGATATTCACGGGATAATATGAAGCTTTCTTCGTAAATACCCACGATTGAATGGGTCAACCGAGAGGCCATTTGTGGATTCGTAGGACAAAAAGCTCGCTTCGCAACTGAATTTTTTTTAAAGCGCACGGCTCTCGGACAAATCAACCGCTCAACGAACCAAACATAATACGCATTGCCCGGTCAGTGCGAAATTTGATTTTTCATTCGCACACCTTTCCTCTTGTCACTCGTTACGCGCAACGCCATTTGGCCGTGCCACTGCCCCGACTCGCTATAACCTCGACGAGTGTCGACGCTCACCGGATTTGCTTCGTGATATATAAATTCGACCCGGACAACCCGGTCGTACGTGTTGTACGCGTGTTTAAAAGTTTACATTCAAAACCCGCACGCGCGTCCGCGAATATTTTTTTACCTGTGGCTTTTGAACGCTCGTTTGAACAGCCGGCGATTATATTTATGACTTCTATAAATATTTCGTATGAATGCCCGGGTTCTCTATTTAAAAAATTATTATCATTATTATTATTTTTAAATCCGATCGAATATAGGTAATGGATATAAAATGGCAGCATCTATAATGAGGGAGCACTAATATATAAAATATTTACCGGCGATACCTTCGGTGATGCGTTTTCACTAATTTTTCCGACATAATGAAAAAAACTTGTTTTCAGCAACTAAGATCAATTAAAAAAATAATAAAAATATTGTTGCACTTTGAAATATTTATCGCTGGAAAAATTTTCCACACAGACTTTTCATACTTCATTGTGTATATCACGTATGAAATATGACCTGAAATATTTCGCTCGCTGGTGAGATCCAACATGTGTTCGTGGATACGTGACACAATTGTTACATACCGAAGAGATGCTAGTTGCATATGCGGGCGAACGACATTCGTGCACGTGACCGCGGTTGGAATTCATTGGTGGCATAAAATATATTTTGAACAATGGTCCGGTGATGTTGTCCGATTGGTTCCCCGAAAAGAGGGCATTAACAATATACGCATCAGCCCCGGTAATATATTCGGTGAGAAAGAATGGCAAGTCCCTCTGGCGGCAAGGGGGGTCGGAGGGGTAGGGGCAAAGACACTGCAGGACGCATTCGATTCACGTGCTTGAGTTGTTTGCTCAGAAATGCGTTCATGCCTTACGTATGTCCAAGAAGATGACAGCTATTGAGTCAGTCCCACAGAATAAACGAATTTAAACGACAAAAAGACTCGCCAGGTCGAATAAATAATAACCCGTGACGACGATTCTTCAAAAGCTATTATGTCACTTCGAAGAGAATATTTTATAAGATTTTTCTTCTTTCTTTCTTGAAAATATAGTCACACGCGGTCGCGCCTGAGACTGGACAGACCCTATTTCCCACCATGCGGAGAATTTTGGGTGGCCCGAGGGGGAAAAAATGTCGATTCACTCAATTATAATATTTTTTTTTCTTTCATGAGAGTCCAAGTCATTGCTCTGTTTTTTTTCTTTGGTCGAGACCATTTTTCCCATTGCCTGGTGTGCATGAATTTTATTTGTAATATTTTTTTTCGGGTTGGACAGCGAACACCGAGATGGATACTCAAAATTGACTATTGAATTATTCATTGTATTTTTGAATTTTTGTTCGAAATTGCGATGAAATTATAGCCTCGTTGAAATGTTATTTGTCATTCGAGTATGTGGTTGCGCGGTGAGTCATTGGGTAAAAAGACAAGAATATAATGTTGGTGAGTGCAATCGTCATTAAAATGGCTGTTATAACTTCTAATTGCACGAACGACCCGGACGACTTCGAATAAATGAATAATAAATCGAATCGCGTGGAACGCAAACATTTCATGGAGTTCGTGTGACCTGCTCGCTGAAACGTCCGAAATGAGTTCCATCGCATAGCTCGATGTAGGGAAATCTCATGGGGGTTTCAATATTTCATCCCCTGTTACTGTGAACCGTTCCACAGACCCCATGCAAATAACACGGCAGATATGTTAGTCTCGCAAAACAGGCACATGCAATTCATTTTATTCCAAACTTGCTTGTCATGGAAAAATGGCAATAAAACAAAATTCGATATCGGGGAATCAAATATATTCCTACCAACTAAGCCTCAAATTAGAAACTGCCGATTCCGTTGCCAAAACTATTTGACATTCCATCAAAATTTTTGTCCGACGCTTAATAATTTTTTTTTCAAATAACTGATCGACTTGGTTTCCAAATGCAGCACAAAGAATCGTTTTTATCTTTATGGGTTTGATAAATAATTTATCAATTAATCAACCGACTTTACTATCGCGGTTATCCAGAAATCACAACGGATGTTTAGTATGACAAGGGCATACCAAGTATTTCGTACGATGGAAACCGAAAGAGAAACGAATGAGATTGAGAAAGAAAAAAAATGTTGCTATCAAGCTCGGGCGCTCAGGTAAAAGTGCCGCTCGCGTTAAACAAGCGATAAGATACGGCGTAAAGCTATACCGCTGCATTTTTTTACACCGCGTATTTCACCGTTGATATCGTTCTGAGACTTTTTCTCTCGACGATCCGTGGGGCCGTAACGTTTGAAGTTGCTCATAAAATAAAAACCTGTTTGATATTTATATAGAAAAAAAACGGAAAAAACATTGACCCCAGGAATGTCATAATATATTTTTATACTCATTTTTATCCTAATAATTTCTCGCACGATTCGTACATTGTATGCTATAGTATCTCATAAAATTTTTATCTGTATTTCAGTATGAAAATATGAAAGAATGAGATTCTTAAAAATAGTCCAACGCATAACCCTAGATTCTGGAGCGAATAAAAATTTAGCCACGAATTCACAAGTACCCTCGATCGAAAAAATAGTCGCTTATCGCTCATACATCTGGACGTGTGTGGTTCCGCCTACAGCCTAAACAATCCTATTCCGAAGTTACAAGATTATAAATACAAGCGCAATGTATCACGTACGCGACGTCGCTACCATCGCTTGTGAGATTTGTGTATCTCGCGTAACCGTATCTAAACGAAAAAAGATCCATCCCACATGGTCGAGGTTTCGGAATACCATTTGTGGATGTGAATCTCCGTCCAATCTACGGCTCTTTCCGAAACCGTCGTTTTCAACAAATTCGACGATCGTGATAATGCATCACCGCACCGACACTCAAAAAACTTTATTGCAACCTCAAACACACCGAGACACTTAATCGGCGTTCCAAACAGCAAAGTTACGAAACTCCAGCGAGCCTTGTATCACGCGTGTAACGAATACGTATACGGCCGGAAAGAGACACTCGAGCCAAAATTTCCGTTGAGCACTCGCCGGGAATAATGAAGAACGACTTAATTGCTCGACGGGTCGAGTTATGCTAATGAGAGGCCGGCGCGCGAATGCGAGAGAAGCGTTACGCACGTTGCACACACGAAATTTCGCGTTCATCAAGCCCAGGCAGTCGGAGTCGTCGCTCAGAACCAAAGCAAGCGAGAGAGAGAGAGAGAGAGAGAGAGAGAGAGAAAGAGAGAGAGAGAGAGAGAGAGAGAGAGAGAGGAGAGAGAAAGAGGAAGAGAGATAAAGAAAAGAGAAGAAGATTCATTCCTCCACGTAGTACTCCAAAGGACCAATCATCGAGAATCATCAGGTTCCTCCAACTCGAGGCCAGAAAACCGACCAAAGACGAAAAAAATTAAACAAAGATCCGTAGTTGTATGAGGCAATTTCCAGGGCATTGCGCTCTGGATAAAAAAAATACATCGCAGCTTCCGAATTCCCAAGGGGGTGACGGGCCTGGACGAAACGTACTGGGGGAGGATCGTGGATGAGATAGAGCAGGAGAGGAGGAGAAGAGATTCAACAATTTCCTTTGATCGAACGAATTCTAGTTACGGAATAGTTGCGGGGGCTATATATGGTGGGCTTCTCTAATCGCTCGTCGGACGCTCTTGTCCGCTCTTGTTGTATATCTACAACACGTAAAAGCAATTCTGCAACTTTTAGGGTTGAACAGTCGGCAATATGGGTTTACAAGAAATTGCCCTTCGGTTTGTGGCGATTCCGACTGTTTCGAGACTTTTTTTGTGTGGGATACGATAGTTTAACGTTACCTGAAACTGGCTAAATTCAATTAAATACGACCGATCTACTCCATGTCGTGAACATGCAACTAATACAGCTGTTTATGAATTGGTGAAATAACATATACTCGGTCTAATTCCGTCAATCCGATAAGAACTTTCTTAATCCGATACAGAATCTTAATTATACCCTCGAAAAATAAAAATGTGTTGAACGAAAATAATCAGCGAAGATTTTTTGCGTTGAAATAAAAGAGTATTCGGGGCTCCGAGGGTAATCGGGGTCAATGGGAAAGTTTCGACTCACAAAAATGAGAATGCGTGTTGAGAATAATTCCCGAACAAGTTCCAGGATATACGGTAAAATAATTAAATAAGAATAATGTATAATAAACCGAAAAGACTGCACAGGCGATGAAAGCATACATCCAATTATGTAGGAACAAAGGATTGGAGGATCGTGCGCGCCGTCTCGTGGGCATCGTTGCTATAAACGCACAACGAAATGAGCAGAGTTCAGTTCCCCGACCTCGCGGTGCGGACTCTTCACCGCCAACATTACTGGATTATATCGCCATCGCTTATCCTATTGTTTTCCTTGTATTTTTTTCTTATACTGTGTGCGATATGATGCGCTTTATTCTTGCTTGGACGTAAGAGTGAGGAGCCCAGAGTGAGAGCATTAAGAAAAGGATTGAACGAATAAGAGAGCCAGACGATTTATAAAGAATTGTAGAAGTAGAAACAGTCAATGCGACGAGGTCGTCGTCGCTGTCGTTGTCGTTGTAGTCGGCTGTACGAACGAAACGCGGCGTTGCTAAGCAAACTCGCGTTTGACTCATGCCACGAACGTTGTTCTACCTCCTGGTCTCACTGATATCTACCATCCTTTATGCCGTTCATTCATGCCTGGCAGAATCACCCTCAATGTTGCCCCAGCGCCCACCGATCTGACTATTTATATACCTACGAGTGTGCGCATCGTGCTTGACCGATAAGCAATATTCCACGTCTTTGAAAAATCGTTCGGAACAGGGTTTGCTATTGTTCAGCCGTATCGGTGTGTTTGTTACAACGAAAATATACATTTTTCGGGAAGTCCGCTTGTACGCGGCGGTTCAATCGCGTGACCATGGATTTATTGACGGATTATTTTGGTTTCAAAATTCCATCCAAGTGCGTTTGGAGCTTCGATTTCGAAAAAAAATCCCCCATCATTTTTTACATAACCAAAAACATTTTCAAAATTGATTTAGTTTCATCGAAAATCAACGTCTGGTGCGTACCTATTTATGAGGAGTTGATGGGTCATTCGAGCGATTTAATTGCTGCAATCCGAACGACCATGGTGAGGACATTGATAAAAAACCAAGATAAAATATTATTTACGATTTGAAGCGAATGTTGTTTCAGTCGAAGATCATTTTCTACGTACACATAAAAAACGTCTCACCGTTACGAACATTAATCCTCATAATTTTGACACAGAGAATTAAAAAAAATACTCGACGATTGATCGTTCTATTTTCTCGGCAATATAACTCGACCAAATAACATTCAACAAAATCGATAAACCGTCGTATTACATAATATTCCGAAAACTTGGGTTTTCACCGACGCTCGCCAGTCGAAGCGAATAAAGGAGAAGGCGAGAAGGGCGATGGTAAGAAGATAGGTCGTTGAGAGATGATATCCGAGACATCAAGGGTCTTTTACGTCCCGTCTGTCATCGCGAAGCTGCCCGAGCAAGCGGTGCGACGGACGATTGCGAAGGGTCCGACTGTTTCACAGTCACTTCGTTTTACATCCACATTCGTAACTATCTGGATCGAACGGAGCCCACGAGAAATATACGAATCAAACATCAATTTATATTTATGAATACTCCTCGAGGTCCCGCAGGACGTTGAAGCCCCGATAGCCCGGAAGCGACAGTTTATCCCGACATCCGGTTCTTCAACGTCATTGTCACCGATGTCGAGTATATTCGTCGAGTATCGCTGTGAAGTACACTGGAATAGCTGACGTGTACCCGCGGTAGGTAAGTAGTACGTGATGACGACGAAAAAGGGCGACTGTAGGTACACGCGTGGGTGTATTGGTCGAAATGGAACGTAGAAGCTGTATACAGCACACGACGAGGCTTTCGGCCATTGCGATGAGAGAAGAACCGTGTGACACAAGCCGAGTGCGGTGAGATCACCGGGTTTGCTTTCGTGAATCATCCCCTCGACTGTTCTCGTCTCTGCCCATGCCTCCCACCGCTCTTTTCCTTTTTTCGTCATCCTCGCCGATGTTACTCACTTGCCATCCACGAACCCATGTGGGGTCTGATGAGCCTGGTTGCTTCGGACTCTCGGATCTGGGGATGATCGCGCCTGGGGCTGCCGTACGGCTACATCGCACGGCTGAATCGACGAATCAGCCCGAGGCCGTACAAGGGACGAGAACGCGGAACTTTGGTTCAAGAGTAAAGAGAGTTTTTTTTCTTCTTCGGTCCTTAAATTGAGGGGATATGCCAAACTACGTGGGTATAAAAAATAATTATGGAAATTAAATTGGTGTAAATTGGATAAAAGATTGAAACTCTTGCGTGTTAAAACGATGGTTGATATCATGGCTATGGCTGATGGCACGATGGATTTCCGAACGAAATTATTTCGAAATAAATGTGAAATTTATTTCACCGTCAAAACGACAACGAGTACGGAACGGACTAATATGTGAGACGTGAATCCATTCGCAACCGGAAATACGACGATTGACCCTGCAAAAACGTGGTCACAATGACGAAATGTGGGCTGATGGTCGGGACATAAATTTATGTCCGCGCAGACAGTGGCGCCGAGCAATTGCAATTTTTCAATTCCCGACGTAACTCGTGCGAATGACTTTATCAATTATTCAATGCAGTGCGTCGCAAAGTGACGGTCATTTTGCCAATCTCGGCTTGAACCATGATACCGTTTAAGCAGATATATAAGTTGCGGGACGGTGGAAACTTTTTTCTCCACGCCGGTAATTTCCGCTGACACGCGACGAGGGGAAGACTTGAGAGAACAAAAAGTCATCGTACAGCCTCGAAACTGAAAGTGGAATATTAGGAGCGACGGAAGCACGGTGAGACGCTCACGACGAAACGATAATAGTTGAAACATTAATGTAGCCCCACTTTCAACGATCGTAGCGAGACATAGCTTTGTCGACGAGAAAGAAAACGACAACAACGACAACGACAACGACGTCGACGACGCGGTGCTACCCCAAGATGTTGCACGGCAAAACTTTTTCCCGGAGTTATCGCGCTAATGAGCCGTGACCATCTGACATCGACGATGGGTCCACGACTTTGCAGCCGGAGAAACCGCCACATTCAACGCTATGCTTAGCTGTATACGCCCGCGAACCACCAACGCGTTGACATTTGCCGAGAGCTACACGAGGCGTTCCCGCTCGCTTTTGCTCCCGCGACTTTGATTCTTATCGTCTTACGAGACTGCGGAAAAGGGTCGCCGATAGCTACCTTATCTTCGCGATGAATCGTGCAGCAGAAGTTTGCGAAAGAGACCTTCTTGCACGACGCCAAATCGCGCGAGGCGAAGGGGACCGTGGAGGGCGGAAAAGGCGAGCTCGGAGCATCGATGAGGAAATAATCGTCCGGACGAGATCGATTTGGCGTGGAATACTAAAACGGAATTTGCTTGATTTATTCCCGCAACATATTACGAAACGACATTGCACTGCGTTGAATGAAATCGTATTATCTCGAGGGAGTGGTGGGAGAGGAGGGCAGAAGGATCAATTTTCTCGCTCGATGGAGTTTGCCCGGATTCAGTGAAACGTCCGAGTCTCGCGTAATCGTATAATCATTGCGAAACGAATTATTTTCTTCGTTCGATATTAGAATTTTTAATTGACCGACGACCCTATCGACTTATTTCGTATTTCCCTATCCACCGAGTCTTACGCTCTGTGCACTTACGATAATGCGAAGCATTACTGTGATATTATGTTGCACAATTTATGAGTGATTGACATATACTATCGACGATAAAACTGCGGAATAAAAACAATTTTTCGGTGAGCTCCATTAATCTCGCTTAAGCGTCTTATCCGCGTTGAATTCGCAAGAGACGTCGGATCACATCAAGAAACAGTCACGAGATGATTCCATGCTGGAATTATAAGAAACAAAATTTCTTATAATAATAATAATTATAAAAATAATTATAATAATTTTTTTGTTGAATTAACGAGATAATGTATAAGAAAATGATGTGAGCCGATATGGTGAAAGTTGGCTGACGACACAAATGTTGGATAATACGAGACTTTAGAGAGATCAAAACATTCGGAGAATAGAGTTCTAAAAGTCGAGTAATAATCGTTAGTTAATTGTTGGATTTAAAGTGCTAGCCCGGCAGTCATCGACTGCGCAGCGGATATAGACGTATGGGTAAATCAGGTAAACGGCGCGGAGGTAGAACGAGGTGCGGTCTAAGCCATGTGTTTCTATCACCTGCTCGTCGATCGTTTCGGCTGCTGGCCGATGTTGGACCCGCGTCCCAGAGCCTCTCGGCATGCAGCTGCGTTCACGTATGTGCAACTGTGACGGCACGTATAAAGAAGACGATGGAATCCGGTTGGCTTTCGGTGCCCGGAACGTGGAACGGAATGGGAGGGCATGAAAAATAGTGGGGGACAAAGAAGCGATCTGATGCAAGAGACGGAGAAAGAAGGAGAGAAAGAGAGAACAAGAGATGGAGAGAGGAAGCTTAAGAAGGAAGGGAAGAAGGCTCCAATACGTATGACCATTAAAAAAACGCCGAGGTAGGTCTAAAGTAGGTAATAATCATAATAAGGGTCCCCCTCTCGTCCCATTAATAGCATACATCTACGCCGACATCCTATGCGGTCCAAGCGTTGAAAAGAGCGGTTGCTCGTTCATTCATAAAATTCATTCAGTGCAGTTTCGATAGATGCAAGCCCTTCGGCGTCCCTTCTCGCAGGAAGCATCGAACGGACCTTTAAACGCAAATAAAAAGTTGCAATTTTTTCAGAAAATCATCATTGATCGATTTAAAGTAACAATTAACGCAATTCATAATTTTATTTAGAGTCAGGTATAAAGCTAAAAAGTAAATTGAACGAAAAAATCGTTCGAGTTGAAATGGTAAAATCGAAAAATAATATTTCACTTTGAAATATAAAATTGAAATATAAATAAACACGTGCATTCCTCTCTCCGTCTGTTTTCCCGTAGAAAACCAGAGGAACATTTTTTTGTGACTCTAAAACTGCTGTTTAGCACATATTTGTGCGTTATCTTCAGTTCCCTTTATTCTGGATCGATGTCCGGACCGTGGAGGAAATGTTTTATGAAGTTCCACCGTGAATCTTTTGAGAAACAAGATCTGGTAGGAGATTCAGTCCCAAGTGGCGGGGAAAAGGAAGGGAGGGAGAAACCGAGCCGTTGCAGCCGATATCGCTAGCCTTTGCGAGACCTCGCTTGTGTGAAACTCACGTATGTATGAGTACGGACCGCGCTCTGCGACACGACGAATGCACCGGGTGGATACCTGAGTGCAAGGTGCATTCTTTGAGGGAGCAGGAGAGCGAGCTCTACAGCGCCGGGTACTTCTCGTCGACGATGTGGAACCCTCACGCACCCGAGCCAAGGAGCAACAATGCATGTATACGCACATCCACAAACACGCTCACACCCATATATATGTATGTATATATTCACGAGAGCCGGAGAAAAGATCAAACGTGCCGACTCAGCCAACAGCGCGGAGAAACGAAACGCCGGACCCGTGCCACACCAACAAACCAACGGATTCACGCAGCCGACAGCAGCAATCTTCCGCTCTTTTCTGTAGATATACGACGGACACCGGGGTTACTTGACACGCATTTTATTTTTTTCAAACTTTTTTTAACTTAAAAAAATTTTTTTTTTTCGATTTCCGGCATGAGGATTGTAATCGTATGTCGTATCTTGACATTTTCCGTAGATCACTGCGACTTTGATGCATTTCTACGAATTTATATTTTTTTTTGAAAATGCTTTTTTCTATTTTTAAACCTCCGCGAAAATTAGCACCTAATAGAAATGATAATTTATTTTCTTTTCGAAACAGAATCACAATCGTTTCTTACTCAATCAGTTATTGTAATTGATTTGACAAATCGATCGATCCATTGAACGTCCAAGTTATTTGAACAAAATCTGTGACATTATTAAACAGAAATACTTCGAAAAAATCAAACACAATAATTCGCCAATATTACACGTATGAGAGTAAATTGTTTTCCGATGATTCTCAAACTTTCGTTCGGATGTTGCTGCGACATGCGAGAGCCGTGTATCTACCATCGAAATATTTTTAATCGGAGACAACTCCATTTTGACCACCGAGTCAACGGACCCCGGTGTGCTTCGTGTGGCCGGTAAAAGGCGAGACGCGGTGTGGTCGCGGGTGCACAGTAAAACCGGCGACTGGGGGAAGCGGTCTGCCCGCGTACGCTCGTGCGTGTGAGTGCTCCGTGTGTGTTTTGCACACGTGAACGATAATACCTACGTAGAGGGCTCGGAAACACTCGGACGCGATCCACACACCTACGTAATAACCTACTCGAATATCTCGAGTAGGCATCATACCCGGTCAGACTCCGTAGCAGCATCGCGTTCATTCATTTCCTGCACACCGTTCAACCCTCGGCCACTCGGCTCACCGCCGCGCTTCTGTCACGCGAGAACCCGACGTTTCTCGCGGTCTCCTCGGATTTCCATTTTTTTCTCTCTTCAATCGCTGGCCTACGTCTTCAGAAATGTTTTTATCATCATCCGCGGATAAATACATCGTGCATAAGCGGTTGCGCGCGAATCGTCGGCGATTAAAAAGATAAAAAAAAAAAGATAAGCCTCGGACGCATTTCCGTTTGAGCGTGTGACGAATCGAACGAGTTACTCGTTAGCCGGAAGAATGAGAATATATGTAATTAATGCTCAGTGCTTCCGTAGGTTAATCTCTCGCGATTAGCTATGCGGCTATATCGTACGTTTTTGCAACTTTCTTTTCACCGCTACATCATTCGTAATTCTCTAAAATATGTATGTATTTTTTTACACCATTTATATTCAAAAAATAAAAATGAATTAATGAAAATATTTTCTTGCTATTTGAACGAATTCATTACGCTCGGATGAAATAAAATAAGGACTCAAAATAATTGAAACATCCCATTTGCATCCTCCCCCCATTTACACCTCGGAATCAATGTTTGCAACGAATAAAAAAAAAGAAGAAAAAAATTTCGAACAGCAGGTGGCTTATTTTTAAGGACCCGGCAAAGTTTCGGCACCGTCAATTTCACGATACTGAAACACCGTATCCCGTACAAGTTCCAGACTGACGTCCTGCGCTCGACGTCTAACGACTGGTATACACGTGTGAGTCGGTTGCATCTCGCGATGAATCGACGCGCGTGCTTGTTGCACGTGAAAACGCTCGCCACGGGGTTGCTTCGACAGCTGGCCAATCCAATCTGCGCTTCGTGAGTGTATCTTTTGTAAAATCTTGCACTAAAAAAACCGCAGACGCACAAAACCCTAGTTTCAATAGATCTTAGGGTGAATTGTTCGTTTTTAGGTTCCCACAATCATATACATATACACGGGAGCCTTATTATTATTTTTTGTGGTTAACGGTTTTCCTTAATGAATATACGGGGGTTGTTGTCGAGAGGTGCGGCGCAAGTCACGTGCACGACTCATAAAGCCTCACATCACACTCTTGTCGTCCTCATTCTCGACCGAATCGTACAATCGTTCATGCTCGACTATGATTATAGCTCTGGCTCTTCAACTTCGGAATACCCACCTTCGAATTTCTCTTGTAAAACCAAAATGAATTATTATTATTCTTTTTGAAATCATTTTTCTTAACGGTAAAGCGGTTTTCCTAAGCGAATGCGAAGGTCCTCGATTACGAAATGCGGGTCACGTCACGAGTACGACGCATAAACGTCACACCCGAGCCTCATCATCGCCGCCCCAGCGCCCCTCCCGCTTCTTCCGTTCACGGAGAATCGCATCGTGAGTTCAGTCTCGGGGGCTCTTGGGCGCCAAAGATATTTCAGCGCCCTTCCTCACTCGCTTGCCACGAGGGACGGATGACTCTTCCGGCCCATTGTCGGGCCCATAAAGTATTCCGAGTTCGATAATCGTACGCCGTTTATCAATACGTCGGGGCTCGCCTACCCGGATGAATGGCCCCGGAGGATCTTTCGTTCCGTATGGATGAATACCATCGTAAAATACGGTCTCATCCATGTCGGTGTTTGAAAAAAAAATTTGTATCTTTAAAAAAAAATATAAAGAGCTCACGAGTATCTCACCTACACTACATCCTGTTATGAAGAGAAATATTCAGCCGCGATTGTATCCGACGTAATACTTAATGCGGACTGGGTGTCGAAGCACTTTTGTCTTGCCGGCAGTCGTCGATCGAATGAAGAACAGCTGCGCATACTCTGCGTCGTTCATTCTGACGCAGAATTTTAATTAAGTTATCAATATTTTCTTGGAATTTCTTTTGAATTCAGGAACGGTGAAATATGTAGATTTCAAATATTAATGCAGGTAAAATTAATAGTGACTCGGTGGGTGATAAAAATGAAGGAAGGAAGAGGAAATATTCGTCTATTGTTATTTTAATTGGTGATGAACGAGAATTTTGAAAAATTTATTGTTTGGAATATTCATTAATTGAAAGATATTGAGTGAATAGTATTAGTCTGTGTTTTTTTGGTGCTATGAGGAATGGAAGGCACCCGACGATGAACTTTTGAAAGTCCGAATGTGCAAACCGACACGCAGAGCAGAATTTATGAATTATCGAGAGAATATCTTCCGTGGAAAACGAGGAGAGGGGGGCGAATATACCGACACGGGGGGCCTATGGCAAAGTCCTTCACGTTGCCGGTCTGGCTCTCTCGCGATTAAAGATTAACTCGGAGTAATTGGTTGTTCCGTAATGAGCCAATTTCATCGGCGAACTCTCGGCTGAGCGTTCACTTCTTCGACCTCTTCGACCGATGCAGACGAGAACCTCATTCATAATTCGCTTCATCGAGTGCACCACGAATGTTGAAAAAAGCATTCCGGATGAAGAAAAAATTTAAATTTTTGTACACGATCTCGATTAATTATTTCGCGATTCGTTTTATCATTGGTTCATTAAAAGCTCACATGAATATCCATCGAAATACTCATCGCCATTGTAACAGCGGAAATAATTGTTTCAAATAATCTAGAGTCAATAATGTTATTTTCTTTTGCTTCTTTTCTTCTCAAAATAATCTCACCACGAATTCGCGAGAAGATATTTTTTTCTAAACGAAGATGAGAGACATGTAGGGTAGCGGGTGAGAAAAAAAATTGTCGGATACTCCGCCGAGGCGAGAGGGGCTGCACGGACCACCCAGAAGAGAGACCCATCAATTTACAAACTATAAGCTCGGCCGCAGAGTCGGTACTGCGGTGATTGCCCGGCCACAAACTCAGCAACCCCAATTCAGCAGGTGTGGTCGATACGTACCTGGAACATAAAGAAAAACGAGTACATTAACACATTGCTCGAAAACACTTAGCGAAATTTTTTTTTTTTCACTTATTAAAGTCATTTTTTATTCTTTACGTGTCATAATTTTGGACTCAAGGTAACTAAATACAGATTGAAAATTTCGTAAGACACATCGCGAAGCTGTCGCACGCCAATGATACGTTAATTTGTCAACGTCGACGTGTCGAAATCCTGCAAAACCACGAAATTGAATCGAATTAATTGAGCCATCGAACCACCGTTACAGGTTAGCTCGATTACATCACATACGAAAATCCAATTCGTATTCACTGAAAAAAAATTGATGACCTTTTTTTTAATGCTTAGCTGATCCGACGAGACGAAGTAAAATAGTCTGGTGCGTGTTACTCGTCTAGGCAGGCCCACGATTGTGAAATCACGAACGAAACGATTGGAGAAACCAGTTTTCAAAAGTCCGAAGCTACATCTCGTCACCTTATGCGCTCAATTTCTTTTTTTCTCTTTTTTTTTTCGTAACGAATAAAGTTGTTGATAATAAATTTTTTTTTTCCATGAACATTAATTATCGATAATAGGTCGGTGAGTTCATGATGACCAAAACGAGTTATTCAAGACGAAGAAAGACGTCATCGAGCAATCGCTGGTTCGATCCATACATCTCAACTTGTACATGAAAATATGAACCGGCGCGAACGACGCCGAAGGCTTATTTTATTATGAGAAGGGAATAAAGACTCCCACGCAATTACCGAAAATGGAGTCTTCTCGCGAGGGGGTGGGGGGAATCGTTAGGTACGCGGCTTTGGTCAAAGCTATGGGGAAGTCACGAGTTGAGATTCTACAACATTTCATCGGTACATGACTTACGTTGAGCCGTGTTTATACGGCGCGTATATTATAATACCTGCAACTTTCGGTGTGTGTGCATTTGTGGGTACGAAGACCCGTACGTTATCGCAATAATAATCTCGTCGGTGAACACGCGTCACGCGACTTATGTTCTAATGGGTATCCCCAGGCGCACGATCGAGCTCGGTACATGAAGAACCCTACGCGCGTGAGTCGAAACTAACGATGCAGTGATTGGCAGCATCAATGCGATGCATCACAATGAGTTTTGCTCTTTTCTCCATAAGGTCGTCGCAAACAACTGGTCGGATTATCATCGAGTGACCTTTGCTGCACGTGTCAACGTGAAACCGTGGGTAGGTACAGAAAGAGATGGGAGGGAATCATATGCATGGGTTTGCCAACGATAATTAATTTAAATTACATTTTTTATTTTTCAGAATTATTGCAAACCACCAAACTGCATCTGCTCGATAAAAAAAAACAACGCCAAATAGGTTGTTAATTTGATATTTAAGCTCAAACTTATCGGTCCATTCGCTGCATAATGTTTAGGAAAACGCGCGAAATTTATTAGCGAGATATTACAATGTAAAATGAAAAATTATACATAGTTAAGATAGATCAATGCAAACGATCGTAATACATATCGCGAGTTATACGATAGGCCATTCACAGCAGGGCGTAAATAATGAGGATAGTGCCAATGGCTGTGTCGTTATCACCGTGGAAAAGCACACGAGCAAGAGCGGAGAAGCGAATAAGTGAGATAGAACAGGGCGTATGAAAAGATATCGGCGCTAGTCCACCTTGGTAGAAGCTGACAGTCCGCGTTAATCGCGGCTATGTGTATGTGCATCATGGTAGTTGCGACCAATTACAACGTACACGTGGTTGGTGTTCGCAGAAATGGATACGCGTATCTCGTCAATGATACGTTTTGAAGATAATAATTATCCGGTGAGCCAGTGGCTATGGTGGGTTGCGGACTGATTTATCTACGAGCTCTACGAGATGATTGGGGCGTAACGACACGCGTATATTTTAAAGAGATTCGATCGTTTATCGTGTCTATGGTCATAACGTTGGTATACCCATAAATAGAGGGGAGGCGGGGTTTCTCGCGACGAATTCGTCGGGCATTATATTAGCAACGTATATATGCGTGACCGTCTTATAAATACGTGTATTGAGTTTCACAGCCACGAGAGAAGAGACAGTGGCGGCTCGTGGAAATTCGACGACGGTTTATCGACGCCGCGGCGGTCGGTTATTATTTATCCTTCGATATTATTTCGAGCGAAACAGCAGGTAATCGTTAGCCGAGATGAGTTCATCAATCTTTAAATACGAAGCTGTTACTTGCGAGAATATTGCATCCTCACTGATAAACGATGGGGATAGATTCTCGAGATATTTACTCTTTTTCAATATTCATGACACGAACGTATGTATGCATTTATTTATTTAAAAAAAACTTTATGAACTGAATTGAATATTTTTTGTAGAAAAGATGTAATTAATGCAGAGCTTGACAGTAATTTTTTTATCTTATTTTCCACCAGCGAAATCCCTTCAGCGGTATCAACATTATTTAAAACTATTCTTTTATACATAATAATGATAATGCATAAGCGATTATCAGAATAGTCGCTGTCGAATTCTGCATTGAAGAGCATATTGGACAATCAGTTGACCTCATTGACTGTCACGATACTTCCAGTTGCTGAAAATAATTAGCATTACAGTGTATAAATACAATTAAAGAAAAAAGAAACCGTACGATTCTTTAATCCGATTTCGAGTCGACAAACGCAATTATCCGATGTTAATTGGAGATGGTAACGTTTTCGACAATGTTCTTTGACATCCGTGTACCTACTACATAACCCGCCGGAATTCAACGTATCCTCGTCAGACTCGCAGCTCGGCTGCAACGAGGCGATAAGGAAGCTCGACATTGCTCTTTAACAACCTCCCGACACATTCACTAATTACTTTTCAACGTCGGATATATATACACAACGTTTCGCGTTTAAATGTCGGTTAACCGCGAAAGACGGCAACCGAACTCGGCATTGCCGCGGTACAGTGTATAAACTCTGACAGACGATGGTGGCAGCGCGGAATAAACATCGTCTTGAGAGACACTGGAGAGATTCCACATTCCGCTTGTATTGCGAGGACCGGGTCGAGGAAGAAAAAAGAATCCGCATTTGCAGAAGAGGAAGAGCAAGAGACGCGAGAAAAAAAATACAGTCGACTCTCTTGTGGATGTGAAGAAATTAAAAAAAATTAATTCCCACCATTTCGCCTGTAAGAATATGATGAAAAATTATGAAAGCGTGATTCCCATGCAACAGAGTTGATTGGAATTGTCACCGCTCAGCCGACGATTTGCGAATTACGAGAGCCTCGACTATATATGTTACTGTGCTTCCGCGTTAAACGAAAAGCCCGATACAAAAACGCATGACACTCGTTCGCCGCTGATTCTTATACTTGTGATCGCTCTAGCTTCCCATCACCATGGGTTCCGGTGAAAAAAGCGCCTCCGAACTCTCTCGGGGCACAACTATATTGCCGAGGATTGAATGACGACGAAAGAAAAACTCAATAGACGCGACAGTGCACGAGTTAGACGAATAAAAATAATTGCACTTACTTAACTGATTTTTCGTACTAATTATTTTTATCATCGAATTTAATTAATTAATGCCGGTAAAATTATTTAATTAAATAGAGTTTGAGAGACTGCTTTTTTTTTGTTTGATTTCTTTTTTTTTCTTTTTTTTTTTTTGGTATTTCCCGGAGAAGATCGCGGCGGAAGTTACAATCGTTTCAACCCGTATTATACATTACCAGCAACTCGTAAGTAATTACAAAAATTGTATTCAAGTTTTTCGTTAAATTGTGAGCAATTAATTGACGAAAACATGAATGCTTCCATATTTATTGGCAATTTCTTTTATATATATTCCAAATTCGACTAATTCTCATTTCTATTCCATTAATATTTCATACATCTAATTTCTTCTTCGAATTCGACGAGATCCGGTTTCTCTGTGCTAGCTTCGTGAGACGTATCAAATCCTCAGAGACACAGAACGGTCGCGGAAGTCTCTCGTATCATTGCGAACTCGGTGAAGATGAGCGCATTAACCCTTTGGCGGGCCGCGTATGCGCTCGACGTACTTCAAACCTTTGCTCGAGCGTATAAGAGCTCAGCTCGTCTCGCCTCTTATCCACGACTCTGTTGCGGGCTTCGTGGCTTTTTGTCCGGACGAGAATCTAAAAAATTCCCTGAGGGATCAAAAATGCTTTGACTCTTACTCGAGTGTACAATACGGCCTGGTCTCCGTGGTTCTGTGCGGTAAGAAAGTGCACTCGACAACGAGGACACGGTACGTCTGTGCATATACGTATCTATCATGTGCGAGAGCCTTTGACGCGTTGAATGTCGCAGAAAAATATATACTCTTTGACACTGACACGGTGCGAAATCGGAAACCACTTCTTACTTACATTTTTTCCCAGTATTTCTATAACTTAATTTTCAGTGAAATATTAACATAATACATTCGTTTGAGAAATAAATTTAATCAATACATGAATAGATGAATTGAAATTTTTATAATTATCGAAAATATGTAATTCAGGAATTCGTGCGAACGAAAGTATCTGCAATGCAAATTCATGACCTGAATAAACGGTGATAGGGCTCTGCGCTACATTGAATTCGACGATGACGACGAATTGAGCGTGAAAGGTCGCGTTTTTAATTGATTCCGGCCGTGCGATGTCCGGCAAGCGCGATAATCGTCGAAAGAGAAGAAAGAGAGGTGGAAGTCGAATCTCACAACGACAGTCCCGAATCTCGGGACGTTTGGCCTCTGGAACGATCGCAACTCTCGGACCAATTACGAGGGTCAGATCGTCCCCTGATAGGGCACGGCGGTCGCTCTCGCAAGATAGCCTCGGGAATCTTCTCCCCCCCCCCCCCCCATCCGCCACTCCTTCCCGGACTCTCGCTGGACCTCGATCTTCGATTCGCGTGTGCAGGACGAAGATTCGAGTAAACTGAGAATTCAGAATCGTTTAAGCACTGACCAAGCACCCTCGAAGAATTGCAAAATAAAATAAAATAACGGGGTCAATGTTCCGATATCCATCGAGAAGGAAAGAAAATTAAACCAACGATCCAGAGCTCGCTTCCACTCGCAACAGAGTTACATCTTTCTGTTTCAGGAAATCACATAAGAGAAATAACGTAACAGTCTGTGAAAAGAATAAATAAATAAATAAAAATGAACCACGCGATTGTGACGAATGAAAAGAAAGGTGTTATAGGATGTTCGTCATATATATATAGCCAACGACGAAGTTTGCGGATCTCCATCGTTGGATGATCGATCTGGAAGCAAGGACGATGGCCTTCATCGACCGTTTATCGGTTCGTCCTCACCTGCGTGTGCAGCGCACGAGGTTGAGCACACACCGTGCGCGCGCGGCATCTCTCGAGATTCAACTTGGAAGAGTTGGCCGAGCGCTCCCACGCGTCTGATCTCGGTTCTCCTTATCCTCGTCCTGCGCGTGCTTTTCCGTCGCTCTCTCCCCGCTCGGTTCCACCGTTCTCCGATCTCTTTTCACCGGCCGTGAAGCTCCTCTCACTCGCAGCATCGGCTTGGTCTCTTCGACCGTTTCGCGAGAGAGCATTCTCTCCTTCTCTCTCTTTCTCTCTCTCTCTCTCTCTCTCTCTCTCTCTCTCTCTTTTCCCTCTCTCTCTCTCTTCTTCTCTCTTTCTCCGTGGTATGCTTTGAACCGAGCCGCTCGGAGACTCCCCTCTAACGCGACTTGAACGGAGCATCCCGTTCCCCGCTATATCGCTCTCCGCACGGCTCCCTCTGATGTAACTATGCTATACCTGCAAACAGCTGATTCGCAAAGGGGCTCGTCGTCCCTCTGGTCCTGCGCCCCTCCCGCCATTCGCCCTTCCTCCGTCTTCTCGCTTATTCCGGCTCTCTTCGGCTTTATCTCGGCCGCGCTTTCTCGCCTCTCGCACGTTTGTTTCACAGCCTCGGACGAGATAAGTATTCGCCGATTGCGTGAATTCCGGGTTCTGCGGCTTCTCTCGTGCTTCCCCGGGGAGAAATTTTCGCGAAAACCACGACGGACAACTGATTATAGTCATAATAACCATTTACGATAAACGCGGTTATGCGATAACAGAAATTTTACCGAATTTTCCGTTATCTCGGGCATGAACGAAGAAATGCGAATTTGTTATCCGCGAAGCGATCATTCGGGAATACTGAACGGAACGATTTTGCGTAAAATGTTGATAATATTTATGATCATGAATATACATGAATTATAAATAAATAATATATTTATATAATCGTTCGTTACCTTTTGTTAGAAAAAAAAATAGTCAAATAAATTTTGAATGTCAGACGATTCGAACGATAATTATTTAATTAAGGAGAGATTCTCGATTCGGTTAAGATATATTTGTTCCCATTGTCGAACTCGATACCCGTGTGTAAAAAAAATTCAACCCGCGAGATATGTGCGATTACATCGATAAACTCTCGAAAGGTTCAATGGAGCGTTAGTGCGCAACCGATGAAGTGGACATTGGCACGATGACGACTTCGGACATGCTCAACGTCGCATAAAACATATGCAAATGTATGTGGCGTACCATGACTACGGAAGCTTCGATGCGTCCGTTTCAACAGCTACCTCGTTTCTCTCGCTTTCTCTACTTTTTTTTTTTTTTTTTGGATCGGTTCGATTCTCATATGACTTGGAGAATCTCGAGAATCCAATGGCAGTTCGACTTTTCGTTTCTCCGTGGATTCATATAAGCGTCTGCGGGCCACGTTCTCGGTTTCCGAAGCGCTTGATCCCCGCTCATATTTCCAATCTCCAGCCGAGGCTAAAGTTTCCAATTTTGTCAGTCCACAGCCACGAGAACCAACGTGGAAAATATTTTCGTGCGAAATATGGAAATTCGACGTGTTATGTTTACCCAGACGTACCTACGTGTATGCACAGATCGTTGCTTCAAAGTCCCGGATAAAAAGTACTTCGGCACAGATTTGAAGAGATTTAAAAAAAAATCAAAAAAAGATCGCACCTATAGCTTCGAAACAGCGTAAAATAGCCCACAATTTTGGTGAAGTTGTCGAGATTGACGAGTACCGCTTGTGACGATGCGCGAGCGAGAGCCCCCGGGTTTTGGTCGATTAATCGAATTCGCATCACTTTTCTACCTCGTCGAGTCTTCGTCGAGTACATTTGTAACAGAGTTTGGACGAGCGAGTGAATCAGGGAACTGGAGCACTCTTGCATAATCACATTTTTCTCCCCTGTGCTGCACTCTCGTTTCGCCAAGTTTCGCTCGGTAGCCAAATTTACGATTTCAGAGACACTTTCGAACAACCATTTTTCCCCCCTCATTTCATTCATTCATCGCACTATAAATAGGGTGCAAAATAAAAATTAAATAAAAACTGTCTAGGGCGTTCTTCGAGGGTACTCAAAAGTGCACATCAATGTAAAAAATGGGAATGAAAACAGAAATTTAATTTTCGAACGAGTAATTTCCGCTGCTGATTTATTTTTTATGAGAATAATCAACGATATCTTCATGTTCTATTCCACTTGATTTAATTCCGCTGCGAGTGGTTCGAACAGACACGATCTCGAACATTCGGTAGGGTTAAATGCTCGATAATTCTGAAGCTCGTGGCGACGACAGTTCGACGACGACAAACTGTAACTGAAAGCTCGGTCTGACTAATAAGGGTGATAACTTGTTGCACGAAACAAGCTCTCCACACGTTCGAATCAGTGAGCGGCAGTCGACGAATTCATTCGTGCCGCACACACAAGCAACGGGAATTATACACGCACATGCACACACAGCCTTGTATCGAAACTCGTGGAATAACGTTGTCGCGGTTTCGCAACCGCAAACAACCACAGACCGAAGTGACGGGCAGTCGGACGAACATCCATGTTGATACTGCAATTCGAGGGTGCGTGTGTTTGGGTGTGAACATCGAGCGAATACAATAGCCGATACACATCCATACATCTGTGTATATGTGTATACTACTACCTCGATTTTTGAAATAGCAGCCGGACCAAGAATCCGCGAAGCTGTGTTGCAAAAAACGAGGCTGCGTACTGCCAACAATGCGAAGTCACCTCATCTGATGCTTTCGATGATTGGCTCGACCCTTTCTCGACCTAGCGCCGTACAGTGGGGACCGAAAGCCGAGGCTTGGAAAATCGAGGTCGTACTGTAGGTACGTGTGAATTGTCAATCGTCAAAATCTCTCGCAAAATGCATTGACACACAGTTAATCAAGGTCGTACTGTATATGTACGTGTGAATTGCCAATCGTCAAAATCTTCCGTGAAATGCATTGACACACAGTTAATCGAGGTCGTACTGTATGTACGTGTGAATTGGCAATCGTCAGAATCTCGTGCGAAATGCATTGACACCCAATTCAGCCACGATAAGGATTAGCAAGAGAGGTTTACCTCGGAAATCCGAATTAGCGAGTGAGAAGACCAACCGCTGACGCAGTGGTCCGTCCTGGTGATGACGATGGGAGTCTCATTCGAGGCTCAATACCCGCCACAAGAGCGGATACCGAAACCCCCGGACGAGACCGCAAAATATCCGCTCTTGGTTCACAGATCGAAAAGACCCGAGCCGTCGAATCTGCAGCGTTCGCGATGAACGCACGATTGTACGTTCTCCGCAGCTTCATTCTCCCCCGCCAAACCGTTGGATTCTCGACGATGGTACTGCCGGTTCGGTGAACGTCCTTTCGGTTGATGCAGAATTGCGGATGAACGTCGCCCGAACAAGTTTACAGACCAGAGACAGGAAATGAATGTTCCTCAAGAGAGCCGGAATCCTCTTTTGACGCGCGAAAATTCGATTAACTCGGCTCTGTGTGTGCTCGCGCCGCGCGGACACATCCAATCGTTAATGCACTCTCGCTCTGAATTACATTATTCCGTCTTGCCATCGTCATCGTTTTGATTCTTGAGCAAAAGGTTTTGTCGGATTTCATTTATTGCGATTTTTCTCTGTATTCGCTTCAAAATTGCAAATAATTCGGGTGTTAATGATCCAGCTACGTTTTCTATCGCCATTTTGTATACGAATTTTTAACGAAGATTGCGAGAGCAAAAACATTGATCGATAACCAGCTCCAGCGAGTACACATTTTTTGTCGGAGACTGCTGGGGAAAAATTCAAAATCGTCCACCAAATGCCACGAATGGGTTTTTTCAAAGCGACGTAACAACGTTGAAGATCATTGAGAATACAAGATAATTAATCAGCCTATCCCACGTTCTTCCCGAAAATCGCGATCCTCATTGTCATAAAATTCTCCAATTGAAATTAAAAAATGTTTATGTTTTAATAAAGGTGTTCGAAATTTTTCGGTTAGTCCTGAGAACCACTGGTTAGTGATTGTACATACAACGTGAGTACAGCCACCTAAGAGCAGTCGATGTTCCCCCATCCCTTGTCAATGTGCAGCTGTGGAGGGTGCCGCCCCGTCATGTAACGTATATTCTCGGGCGTTCGTCGATATTCCAATGGTTTTAATTGGAAAACTCGACACTGTTGGATCATCGCGTGACTTGCTAAACGGGTCAGTTTGGATTTTACTTCTCGTGCGTCGTAGATGATACAGACACGTATGTATATAATACACAATAATGTGCGTATATCCGTATATCTATATGTATACATAATCATTATCAGTGATAGAGAATCAGGGCAAAGATACTTCGACCACTTCGCTCGACTGATTATCGATTTGGCATGCATCCAGTCACCGGCATAGTACAATTATCCACAGTACTTCCCTTCCCAAACGGATGTGCAATTACGACTGTATACGTTCATCAACCAACCACGAGAGTCACTAATGACATTCGCAATAAATACCAAAGAGACAGTACACATAAAAATGAGTACTTGCAACGATTGGAGGAAGATCACAGAGACCCTAGTCTTTACACAGTGGCAGAATAAATTACTGAACGACCAGCATTGTCACAATAATAAAAAATAATAAAAATATATATATAATATTTTTTTTTATTTCTCTTGCTGCGATTATTCCTCATTACGACTAGCCAGAATGCTGAATAAGAATAAAAATGTGAGACGATCAGGCATGAAGTTGGAATTGGACTATTTAATACATCGGTATAGAACGTTTTACTCGTTACAATAAATCTCAGTGTCGTTGCAGTGTTAAACGATCGATCGGTGAATAGCAGAAGATAGATGCTGCGAAGCTATGCGCGTGAGAGTGACTGAGCAAAAAAAACAGAGAAAAAGAGAAAAAGACAGAGGGAGAGATAGAGCGTGAGCCGAGAAACCAAAGGCGATGATAATGCGGTGAGTAGCTCGAGGTCCTAACAAATGGACTGGCGAGCGAGCGGAGGCGGCTAGACAGACGAACGGACATGGATAATCGTGTTCCCAGGAGCTGAAGATATTTCGAGAGAGCCCGTTCGTCCGATTGTTTAGACTGGACGGGTCGCGTGGGTCAGGCTACCTCAAGCGTTTCTTCTCATTCTCATCTGTTTCTTCCTTCCTTATTTCTTTCCCAACTCCGTTTTCTCACCGTCGATAATCGATGGTTGAATCGATTCGACGATTCAGCTTCTAATGAAGTATTGAATCGAAGTTTACCGTGAATACACATTCGTTGATGGATATATGAAGAGCGAACGTGATGGCCATGCTATACTCGGTCGATAATACCATTCTCACATGTTTGTATATTTTTTTCTCTTTTGTCGGACCAAATAGGACAAGCCCAAACGTATTCGGTGAGAGAAACGACAGAATGATAAGACTGTTCACATTCGAAATCTCTCACTAAACCGAGTAGCTCGCTTATCGATTCCGATCTATAACCATTTCCGCGATAGACAGTGAGCACAATTTATCCGCAGTTTCGTCATCCAGTGCTTGACTTATATCCTTCGGCTGTGAACCTCAAAATTCTCATGGGCTTCTCAGCAATGCCCCGGCGTTCGGGTTCGTACTAATGCCTTGCTTTTTTTCTTTGTCTCTCCTCATTCGATCCTTCTGCAATCTTTTCGCTCTCTCGCTCATCCCTTTCGATAGCACTCTCGACTCACTCTTTCTTCCTGTCATTCTTTCTCCTTTTTTCCTTTTTTTGTTCTCTCCAAGCTCTGCGATCCTCGCATACCTTACCGCCACGAGCGTGACCATGGCTTGGCTGACGAAAGACCGCGTTTGTCGATCCTCAAACGCGGTACGCTTCGTCGGAAGCCTCGAGGACGAGGAAGATAGGGATGACCAGATCTAAATTTGAAAAACTGGTAGGTCGGAGTGTGTGTATGGGACCGTGTGTGTATCCGTGATGGCGATAGAGAAAAGAGAAGACAAAGATGATCCGGGCGTATTTAAATCTGTGATAATATCGAAGGACGCGTGCATCAGTGCACAAAACCCTTCGCTGCAGTTCATTTTTTGTTTTCTTTCTCTCCCGTCGATCTGTCTCTGTCTTGTCCTGGAACCAGCATGCCTATGGAAAACAAAACTACTAAAAGCCCGCCTGAAAAACCTTTAGTTATGTACATGAATAAAGAGAAATAATCATGGGATCGACCAAATTTTTATTTGACAAAAGAGATATTTATTGAATTCATTGAAGAAAGAAAAACACTAATTATATTACCATGTGATTCTTCCATTTTAGAAGTAGCCCGCTTAAATCGTAACCCGATCAGATAATCTGAGTGCCAGTAACTGTTGAGTTAGATTATTTTTTTCTTATCAACAATGTTACGGCCCCGCAATACCGGAAATTGCATCCAAACCCGTCGGCGAAGATAAATGCCAAAGATAAAATTGCAGAATCCTCGCCAACTCCTTTATCCGCGCATAACCTTTGGATTTTAGTGTTTCGCGAGATATCCGTACGGCCATCGAGAAGAAGAAGGCGAGTCGTGGCTCGCATTGAGAGAACGCGGTGTTACATGATTTACGTTCAACGAGTTTACGGAACGCGAGGGAACAGCCAAATAGGGATAGATAGTAACAGATACACCGCCGTGCCAAGTTCCATTCTACGGGGCGTAGATGATGGAAGACTCGTCGGCTTGAACAAACACGAAGAGCCGAGTCCACGTGTCGCGGCGTCTATTATACCGCGCGATGAAGTATTTTCAAGAGAAGAAAGCTCCAGGAGGAGCCGTACCTACATTTGCAATGTAGTATCACGATACGTTATTATGTGCCAACGTGAAACTGTACGAAAGGGGGAACAATAAAGCTTCGCGCGGGTGGCAACTATTTCTGCGTAGCAGGCTACTCGCGATGCGAATCGTCGATAAAGTACGCCGTGGTAGTTACTGGCAGCCGAGCCGTCACCCGTGTTGCATTTGTCGTCGAGGGTTTCGTCGTCGTTCTCGTCGGCGGTGCGGTCGAACGCACGAGAGCCAAGAGCTTGCAGCCAGACGTCGGGACGACGAGCGACGGTGTACAAAAAACTTTTTCGTCGTCGGTCGATTCCGGGCGAATCGTACAAAAGAGCTCTTTGCTCGGAAAACGAAAAGAAATAAGCAATAATGAGAAAGGGGAGACAAAGAGATGGAAAAATTGAGAACTGAAATGTATATCTCATGAATGTGAGGATAGGACTGTGGCAAAACACTCGTAGCTGATTAGTTTGGCCACAATTGGGATAGCAAGTGATTTTGGCTAATCAATTTTCGTACGAGTGATAGGATCACGTTTGATTTGAGGAATTGAAGGAGTAGCCATTGAGAAAATTGCATTTGTGGAGATTGATTGATTTGATTTGGGAAATTCTATTTTATGGTTTTTTAATCGTGGAAATATCGAAGTACTTAATTTTTTGATAGAGGTTCTGAGGTATCTTTCAGTGATGAAGTGGTTCCTTACAAGCGATCGAAGATTTCCTATCTGACTCCAATGGATTAAAAAGAAATTTGTGGGAATTCAGTAGAAACTTTTAATAGACGTGCGAGTTCTTCAATTAAGTCTCTAAATACTTTATCGGAGACGATCGCTTAATTTGACTCACAAAATTTTATTCATTTTTGGTTTCAGCAGGTGAAGTAGAGTATAAATGAGAATTTCCTAAAACACGATAGCTGGCAGTGGAAACTAAACGTTTCGTATTATCGAGAATGAACCGACTTTTCTACAACTTTCTACGCATGTTTATGACCTTGTTTCATTCATAATTTACGTAATATTTTTTTTTCTCGTCATTTAATATCAGCCTCGAGGTAGGTCCAGTAAATCTCGCTGAGTCTCGAGCCTAATGAAACTAATAAAATAGTCGTTAGAAACAAGCCCGTCGAAATTAGCATATAAGCGGCGTAAGAAGGAGAGGGCTTTGCATATTTGACATTTACGACTGTGGAACTTATCGTGTTCCAACGACGCACACACGGTGCTCCGAAAGTGCGCTGGATGCTGCTCACCCGGTCCTTTCTCCCGTTCTTCCACCCTTTCTCTCGCCCTGAGCCCGACGGTTCTCAAATTTTACTAAAAACCGAATACACCCAACGCCTTGCCCTAAGACGCATGCGATGATTATTCGATTCATATTCATAAAGCGGTGCAATATCAAACCCTAATAAAAGTTGAAATCACTCGAAAAAATAGGAATGGGAATATTTTTTTCCTTTTATTTCTCGTTAGAAATATAAATGTGGCAAATTTCCGAACTGTCCCTGAAAAATTGTACCCTGAAAAAATTGATACACATTTACTGGATCTTATCACTAGCATGATGAAGGAAAGAATTCGTATAGATTCTGATCTCGATCACAAACGATTATAAAAATGGTATAAAATTTGAGAAAAAAAAATCTTGAGAAATATAGTATCGTGATAATCGAAAAAGCCAATGCATGGCATGTCGTAAAAATCGTTACAACGTCATGCAAATTACAGGGTGGTTCCCCTCGCACCTCACCACCACGTTCAACGAATTGAGATATCCTGCTTCGGAGTGAGATGAGAGCCTGCTGATGGGCAAACTCGTGCTCTGGCGGGTCCACTTCAACGAGAGGATCGTTTCTCCTGCGAGGATCACGGGCGGGAGAGGAAGAGAGAGGGTGGGAAGGTTATAGTATAATACAGTCAGGAATGTCGACGAACCGGACGAGAATCATGGCCTGAGAATGGATGAAAGCGAATTGCGAACGCTCGGATTCGATCCCGCCTGTTACGGGACTTTGCGATAAACTTGGAATCTGACGGAGGTCCAATTAGGACAAGTTTTTTTCTTTTCGGCGCCAGACTGAATCGTGCAAACCGACAATGTCGGCACCAATTTTCAACGTTTTTTCGCTAAATTGTACGTCTAGATATATGCCCTGCCAAAACGTGGAACCAAATTCTCAAGGCAAATACTTCACCTGTGATGTCATCTAGTTAAAAAGGGGGGGCTAAATTCTGACCACAGAATATTTATCAACTCCCCAACACCACGAAAAACCCAATAACAATTTTCGGGGCAGGACTGAGGCATTTTGAATATCACCAGAATATTCATTGGGAGTTCTTAGTGTTAAAAAATCAACATTTGGTGAATTACAGGACGTGACACAAGTTGTCACGACGAAACGAAGAATCTTGGAACTTGGTAGGTTTCAACGGAATAGGTCGCGTTGTCTCCGAGTTAAATATCGATATCAAGACAGGCCCGAAGACTCGTGGAGTGTCAACGGGAGTCATTGTATCACACGCTGGGTGTGCATACGCGCGGGGCGAGATACCGGCTGGCAGGGTTGTTTCATTCGTTTCTCACTCGGGAGCTCGGGGGTTGGGTGCGGGCGCGGTTGGTTCAACGCCTCGGGCGCATAAATTGATATTGGATATGAGGAGTGGGCGTACGCGGAGACAAAGAAGCTCGTTTGAGACTGTATGGCGTAGGTTGCACGGGCGATATTTACATCACGCTATGCGGTGTGCGTATAGCAAAGTGCAGCGTGCAAAGTTTGCAAGAGATACGATAGGAAAGAAACGAGAAAGCAAATGCTCGAGGTAACGGTAAAAAGGGTTGGTCGTTGAAGTAGCGATTCTACGCAAAACAGCGCAGCATCAGACTTGGCGACTTTGGCATTGTTTTTCTGCCACGCATATGCGTTAGTTCCCGTTGCAATTTTCCAGGCTGGAAAGGATGGACCATCAAGCGAAGAAGTTGGCATTGTGCGTGCGGAAACAATGTCTCCGACCATAGAAAGCCGAGACGGGATTAAATGTCCGGGCAAAAATGTGCGATTGTGATTTGCCGGACGACGTGGCAGTGAACGAGTTGACTGTAAGGTTATTCGCACCTCATGCGTTTCTCTTCATTTCTAATTGGAACGATATCACGGATATAACGATCGAGCTACGCAATCAACCAATTTAGTTCAACGACGATTAGGACACTGAAAGTCTAGAAATTACCTCGATGATTGTTTTCAATACTGAATTAATTTGATAATTAATTATAGAATTATTATTTCTCATCGTGCCCTAATTGTTATGAGCGCACGTATGTGCGATAACAAAATATGAGCGAAGAAAATTTGATCGATTTGTGCGATCAAAAAACGAATTCGGTTCAACTGCGATTAGGACACCGAAAGTCTGGATATTGATTTGATTTTTATTTCCAATACCGAATCGTTTCGATAATCAATTAATCGTAGAATTATGATTTATCTATGACTTTTCTTATCAGCGCACGTAGTAACCACGGAGCAAAGTCGACTTGATTCGATCACGGCTTCGAGATCCGAAATATGATGGACTTTATTAACTCGGTTTCTTGAAATAGATTGCTAAGATCAGATTGAAAAATCGAGAACTGGCGTCAGCGCGAAACGTGACGATGGGATCATCGATACGAGTATATATTCCTCGCGCATGATCTCTTCTCACTAGCACCTTCTGAAGATGAACGGTTATTCCACTTTCACGTGCACAATTGCACGAACTGGTTGTTAACCGGTAACTCTTGGTTCTACGAAGGTTTCTGACGGAACAGCAGACATCGGCCGCAGAGACGGACTACTGACACTGGTTCTGCCAAGACCGCGACTGGCGCCAGGGCTTTACGACTGCATCGATATATAGCCGCAGTAAGAGGATATACATATCCTCTTACGCGGTTCGGTGAACATAAACCCGGGCTATTCCGACAGGCATGAGATCTTGCACGGTGCAACGGACTCTTAGCCGGTGCGGACGTATATAACGTAGGTAAAAGCCTTAGTTCTTCCTTGATCACGAATCCCCAGACCCGTGGAAAATTTCTTTTAACCACAAGGACTTCGACGCTGCCGACGTTTCATGACACAGAATACAATGAAAATTCATTCGATTAATCTTTGTAATCTGTCCATGAGTCAAATTCTTCAAGAGGATAAAACCCCGCTAAATTCGAATTCGTTTCAATTCGCGATTAGAGTGCCGGAAAGCATTAACAAGAAGTACGCTATATCGTCATGGAACATGAGTAGAATTTTTGTCCTCTTGCAAATTGGACTTGACGGGATGCGAAGGTCAGACGCTTCACCTCCGAGGGACGCGATGAAAAGAACACACGCTATAGTAACACGTTCCAACGTGATTGTGCACGGTGTTGCGGAACATCCTGTTCGAATTTGGGGATTTCTTTAGACCAAAAGGGACTCGAAGTTTCTGAATGGAGACGGGTGCGCCCTTCGATGAACAACCGTGAAAACGCGCCGGAAGTATCAACCGGAATTTTCTGAAGCACTCTGGAGTGTCCGGGTAGCTTTTTTTCACCAGCTCGAACACCTCGTGGAGCACTTGACCCAGAAACGACGAAATGGGTGAGTAGAGGGCGGGCTTGATGCAGTAGGCGGGCTGTGAGTATAGTTAAAACGCGGGCAAAGCAGCGGTGCAGGTACGTGGCGCGTTACTGCGCTGTGTAGTGGCAGATAGAATCGGGCTGGGCGACCTAAAAAAGGAGCACGACGGAAGAAGGGCCTAGAGCCGAGCATTGAATTGCGCTTGGTGCACGAACCAACCACCGGGCGCTGCTCGATATAGTACGTACGTACGGTCGCCGCCGTGCACCGAGCCGCACACCGACACCACTTGGCCCGCCCCACTTGACCTTATGTACTTTTCACTGCACTTGACGAGGACCCACTGAAACACCCACCTCCGTTAGCCCCGAAAATTAACCGCGAACATCCAACGCCCTTGAAAGTGCGTCTGTTTCACTCGGCAATTTACAGGAATATGCCACATAATTTACTCTTCGGGAGAATCGAATCGGGGGAAAAACACTAATTCGATATGATTTATTGGAGTGATAGTGCAACGTTAATAATCACATTTTATATCAATGTTCACAGAATATTAGGTAGGACTACGGAGAAATTTATGATACTGTTGAAAACTCTGTCGGGTCACATATTTTCCGCTCATTAAAGGTTTTAGAAAATTTCTCACCAATTCGAAAGGGATCGTCGAAAAAAACATTCGAAGAAAATGTTAAAACGGTTAGTTCGGAAATTCTTGAAGATGATTTGGAATTTATTAGGTGTTAATTTAACGGAAGACTTTCCTGTCTCAACCTTTCACTAAAAATTATTAGGATTCTCATCAATTTTTTTTGTCGATCCGTCGACAGCTGTGTGTATCCGCCAGGTAATCCTTCGAAATTTTTGGAGACTCTGCGGCTCTTTATTTCGCGTGCTTTGATCCTTCCTTTGTTTCCCATCTATCCTTCGATAAAAAGATTTAAAAAACAGTAAATGAAAATAACGAGTCACGAAACGCGACGATGAACGGCACTTTTTAAGGTTTGAGAAGCACGATTTTTCAGCAGATATCAAATGTTCATGCAACGTTATATAACCATTACGTGCAACGTGTGCGCTAATTAATTATCACTGTCCGTCGCCATTTCGATCCCCCGATTGTATATCCCAGTATTATAAATGGCAGATTGCGGACATCGTTGATGTTAATTATTTAAATACCTTCGTACCACACATATGTACAACGATACAACTTTCTCACGCAACGCTCGGACGCAGGGCTTAGTTCTGATTGCCACCATTTTTTTTTTAAAGTAAAATGTTTCGAAGGTTTGAACATTGGAGCATTTGATGTGTGTCAAAATTATTCCAAACAAGTCTGCTCGACGCTACACCGAATCTACAATGCTATATCGAGATTTATGGTACTAATGATTATAATTGAGAGCCGCTTTTTTTCGACTTAATCCATGGGCGTTCGTTATCGGGATTCGAAATGTCCATTATATGCCAGCATCAACCGGCGGCGGTGAATTCCTCCATAACGGTCAGCGACAAGGCGCATGGAGAGACAAGGAAAAGGACGAAGAAGAATAATGTGATTCGTGCGAACCAAGAAAAAAAAGAGATCGTCTTCGCTGAGCGAGGAACGAAATGGTGTTCTCAACAGGAATCAAAAATTCCTGGTCGATGACACCCGACCACGTCTGGTCGCGAGTCGCTATGTAGATTGGGACACGAAAGGACCAAATATCCGTTATCGAGTCCGCCACCTGGATATCAAAATTAAAGATACCCAGATTTTCGTACGAATTGTCAGCTGAGCTACTCAATACGATGCAAAATTACCATTCTCCTTTTTCTATTGATCAATAAGATTTAATAGAATGAACAATCTCTGCATTTGCAGCTTGAAAACAAACGAAAAATGTTCACACACAAGGTTTCTGCGGTCAATTTACTGAATGACCAGCAACACCGCAATTGGAATAAACGATCGAGTGTGGTGGTTGGCGATTGGAGCAAAGTGAAACCACGAAAATGGCCAGCGGGGTTGGGACCGTCGGAACACGAGGTCCTCTCGCGTGTCGCATCGTGCGGGTTCTGACGCACTGGGTGCGCATAAAGTCTCAGCCCGAGAGCCAACGGTCGACGGTGATTATCGTAATTGGAATCGAGAGGTCCCCGATGACCTACATTCGAGAGGGGGTGCCCTAACCGAGCCCCCATGAGTTACGAAACACGCACCACGGTATATCAAACCAACATGGCTCTCGATTTTTATTAAATCTCATATTCGGTGTGTGTCGAAAACGATAAAGAACTTCCATAATTATATCCTCAAAATAACACCGTTATTTCTTTTTTGTACCGACATTCTTCGTGCTCAGAAGTTGAATGGACGAGAACGTATTCGCACCGTCGGTTCAACGTGGATTATTCACCTTTCTTCGTTGCCTTCGGGTTCTCGTGAGATTTTTCCCAAAATCTTCCATCGTTCTTCTAAAATTATTCATGTCGACGATCCGAAAAATGTATCCATTCCGTAATTAAACTGTATTGGTTTTGTATGTCTCATAAATTTCAGTATAATTGACGTGGGCATCGAATTCTATTGGAATTAGTTTGAGGTTTACAATATCAACGATACTTCAATTCCGATACAACCGAACCAACTTTTTTATATTTCGAAAAGACGATAAAACATTCCTTCCTCTAAATGAACATGTATTCGACAACTATGCCTTGCTCTGCGTTGGATCAAAATCAACGTCTAATAGATGAATCTCGAACGTTCTCAAGAGCGAAGAAATATGATTAGCGGAAGGAAAAAAAATCTTGCACGAGATTAGGTCGCAGTATCAAAGCCAGTAGCGTATCATAGGGTGCACATGGACGAAGCTTCGACAGTGGAAGCTCGTGGTTGTTCGTTCGCACCGAGCTTTTTCGGTACCGACTACATTGTTACGTAGATAAACAGCCGACGAGGCCGTTGTAGCTCTCCCTCCAGTCTAGACATCGGAGAGAGTTTATCGGTTTTCAGTTCGCCGCTGTAACCACTCGTTCACGAACAACCCCGCCGGAGAACAACCGCGAACCAAACGTTTTCGTTGTCTGCTCCTCTGCTTTCCACTACCGTGTTTCGCTATTTCCGCCGCCGAGCGGAGCTTACTTCGCGCTCTCCTGCCTTCGCATTCGCCGCAATAGTTGCTACACGTATCCTCATCATACCACTTACATCCCGGCGGGCATATCCTCTTACACTACTTCCGCAATACTTTTCTCGAACCTCCGCGAAGGGTTTCGCCTTCGCTCGCTGATAAAATCAATCTTCTGCTTTGTAAATATCGCTTCGCACAATTATTTCATTTTGAAACAAATTGTGCCAGTCACTCCGTAGCCCGGAAATAAATAACTTTACGTTATTTCTCTTTCGATTGATTTGAAAAAAAAAAGATGTTTGAAAACTATTTTTTGTTCATAGTGGATGGGACGTTATTTAGACCGTAACACCCAAATTTCACATCTATAGATATTCACCAAGATCGTGTTTGTATCATAGTAAAATAAAAAAATTCTTCTTTAATGCGCATCCTACCTTATCGGCGGAGCAAAAAAAAAGTGCGACGTTGGGCTTACCATTTAGCGCTCGACGATCCTTTGAATACATTTGGAATGCGAAATCTTCTCAAACACATATGCCGACTCAACGTTCTTGGAAAGAATAATGGAGATACCGGACTTCCTGCCCCCCCCCCCCCCCCCTCCTATCACGGTGACACCCAAATCCAGTGCCGACTACTTCGGTCTCCTTGACTGTAGACGATACGTGCGTGACTGTGAAGTCACGTTTTATAATCAACGAGTTTATATTGCATTAATCACATCCACGATTAGCATGAATGGCTTCACGTCGGGCTGACGATGATCGTCCACCTTATCACACAAAGCAAAGAATTTGCAACGCACAAGGACATTTTACAGACTCATTTACTATTTAAGTATCCGTCGTCTATATAGAGTTTCGTGATTAATGCGCGGAATTTTCTCGACGCAAACGGACTATCGTCGTTCATATTTCACGGCGGGTGAGAGAAAGAAGCGAAAGAAGAAGAAGAAAAACGTGGACGGATGAACCCGACGCGCTCCCGTGATTGCCGCTGCCGACAACGTGCGCGCGCGGGCGCGCCTCTATTAAATCTCGTCGCCGCGGTGTGAGAAGCACGGGATGCTGTTCGCTTCCAGCAAGAAGATGACGGTAAAAAAAAGAGGAAAAGTAAACACCATCCATTTCACTTTAATCTATACTCGGGACGACTCACGGTCGTCGTTGCTGTCGGATGAAGGAACTCTCTCGTCGTCGCTTTTCGCTCAGACGCTCGTCTCTCCCGGGTTCTTCTTCGTCTTCCGTGCTCCCTGCCGCATCAGCCACAACAGACCGACGACCCAGTTCGACGTTAATCTTTCTAATCCCGAAGGAAGCCTCGACCGCCCCCCTCACCTTAACCCCCCACAGGTTGTCTTTACGCGCTCATCTTCCACGCCGCAATCTCAAAAGGTGCATCCTCCGCCAGAAGTTCCACGCGAGGGTCGTAAAAATAAACGGCGATGAAACCAAACCAACCATCCGTTCCATATCGGCAAAAGAAATCTCCGGTGAGTACTCAACGATTTGCAGGATTCAAAAATGTTTCGTTTGGAATTATAGTCGGTAAAGATTTTTTATCCACCGACATTTTATTACTATTACTATTATCATTATTATTATAACTATTATTATTATTATTATTATTATCATATCTATAATAATACTATGAAAACATAATAATGATAACAATGTACATTGTGTACAAATTGAAAAATTGATTGTAACTTGTGTGGAAACTTCAGAGGGTTGCATATTATTGATATTCGAGGAAAATAAACTTGACACCTCTATAACTCAGATTTTCCAATTCAATTTCGCAAATCGCTGCCATATATCAATTCGAAGGGTGGCAAAGAGGAAAGGGGCGGGGGGTGTTTTTCCAACTTTCGTCGATTCCTCCTAACGGTAAGCGCAACACGAACGCTCGTCGGATGATTTTCATCGGTCTACACAGCACCGAGTACACACGACGCATATATACGTACACCGCAGTATGTATATACAGCAGGGGGTTGTGGAAGGATGCGAATTGACAGGGTGCAAGCGCACAAGCACGAGTCGAAAGGGCCGGGCCGAGAGGTCACGGTCTGGTGGCGATCGGTCAAAACAAAGGGTTCGGAGGGCAAGTATGAGCGAGTGTGGGGAAGTATGGGGTAGGAGAGACACCCTGACACGGGGAGATATTGCGAGCCGGGAGTGAAAGCACGGCGGAAACGTGAAAGCTTGGGATATACGAGGGAGATGGATATAAAGGGAGGGTCTGACGTTACACGAGCCGGCTGACATGGCGCTGCTGCTGTGATAGCTCGGGCCGCAGCGTCCGGTTGGTGTGGTTACCACCGCCACCCCCACCACCATCGCCGGCTACCACCACCGCCACTGTGGCCCGGACTCAGTTTGAGATGAGCCCGTCGTCGCTCTGACGAATATAAGCCAAACACGCGCGTAGATAAATAGATGTCAGACGCGATAACACAAATGGACAGTCTATATAGCTGCTGTGTGCTAAGAAAGGTTCGATGGTTATCTGACGGTGGTTATGTCCACGGCGACGGGGTGCTGTGTTGCCGGTAGCGAAAAGACGTTACAGTCGCTCGAATTACACGGCGTCGACGGCAGATCCGAATCTCACGATAGTTGCTCGATTCGTAGGTTCATGAATTTCATTGCGGTGCAGAAACTTCTCGATTGAAGTTTTTTATGAACTGTGTCGTTTAATTGGATTCCGGCAACTGAGAATATGGTCAATTTTATGGTCGCTTTCTCTCGACGTTGTAACCGAAATCGATACAATCTACATAAATGAGTTTTCAAAAATAATATGTTAATTTGAATAATTGTCTATTTTATTATTACATCGTCAATTAGCTAGTTATTCATTAATTTGAATAAATGCCCATTCCATTATTTGAGCATCATATAGTTTCTTCTATTATGTAGTTTTGTGGCTTGAAAATCGTCGGTGCTGTATCATCTGTACAGGAAATTCTGAATTAACTTCTCTTGATGGGCTGAACTGTCTAATTTAATTCGAATAACTTAAAAACCTTGAATCCGACGGTTTGCTTTCCCACGAGGTTGTATTAAAAACAGATACAATCTTCATAAATGAGTTTCGAAAAATAATTTGTATTTGAATTCATTTGAAATTGTCTGTGAAGTTATTTCCCCGTAAATTAGATAGTAACACAACTCTCAATCACGTTAAACATGATGATACTATCACCATCAATAAATATTCGTAATAATTAGTTGCGGTATGTGTGTTAAGCTCGTCTTGTTACGAATCGCTACATCAGCTAATAGACATTCATTGATGATAACCGAGTTTAGGATGAAGTCGTCGGACGCGTGCAATACAGTGGTGCAGCAGTCCATCAGTGCGCAACGTCATATTGGTTTATGATGAACCTATATAGGACCTACATAGGCTGATGTACAGTTGCAGCTCAACGGGACACGCATAACCTATGCATACCGTTATAATTAAATCTCCTGTTGCAGATACATAAATTTCCATTGTTAGCGAAGGATCGGGGAGAGACGGAAGCCGCACGTACGAGGGTTGCGCTACGTACTGCAGTCCGCGCCAAACGCGGTATGTCGAATTACGTTCGTTAATTAGGTCGAGAGAGTTTACGGTATGGCGGTAGCAATACGATAACACAAACGCTCTACCAACGGCGCGTTCGACGAGGAATTTCTCGAAGGTAGACTAATCAGCGTCGAGCTTCGGACTGCATCGCTACTCGCGAGCTCGAAGCATCATGAATTCGTCCGTGAGTAGCGAGATGACTGCCAGCCAGAAGATTCCCTACGTCGGGACCTACGTTCGTCAATCTTGGCAAGGATGAGCTTGATTCGAGGTGAGAAACCAGTTTTCAATTTTTAATTACGCCCCAAATTCACACCCTGAGACGTTACAGAAAAAGATAAGATAATGCTGCACCGAAGTTTGAGATAAAAATCAAAATATTGGAGAATCAATTTTCGGCTCGAAGACACTCAACGGTTATAAAATGTAGGCTAAAAACAAAATTCACACCCTCACACGTTACAGAAGTGAAACAAGATAATTCTGCATCCCCGCTTGACCCGAAATTTGACTGGGCACGGCGTAGCTAGAAGTGTATTGTCTACCCTCGAGGGGAGAGGATGTTTTAGCCACTGCGTAATGCAGGGCTACGATCTGCGCCCTGCGCTGTTGCCAGGAGTGGTCGATGGTTCATTCGCAGCGACCGCACTTCTGCAGTGCCGTCTTCCCCCTCTCGTATCTTCTTACCGTCTCTCTCAACCCATTCGTCCGGATCTCCCGAGGGATCTAATCCTAGAGACCTCGACTGTATCCACCGCACGCGACTCTCTTCCATCTCGTTCCACATTGCCACTGAACCGTCTCATCTTTCCTCCCACTCCGTTACTCTGCTCTTATCCCACCGCAAGATCGATACCAAGCCAACTAGCCGGATGTCGCCGCTTCTGAAATATTCATAGCGGCTCTGTGTACACATCCAGCAATACGTGGGAATATTGTACGGCAGATTGAAGACCCAATCGCACGAATACCAGCCGAAAAATTCCGCCCCCGCAAAATAAGGTACGATGCCGAATATCGGTCTACTTTTTCCTTCATTAATTCCCCCTTTTTAGCCTTCAAGTGCAGTGAAAATGTTGAACAATTAGTTTTTGCCTCAAGGGCTGCGATGTGGAGGATGCCAACCACTAGTTCGGTTATAAAGAGGAGGCTATAAATTAAATCTACACCCTGAGACCTTCCAAAAGAAAAATAGAAGAATTGTGCATTCTTTCTTAAAGCGAAATATGAGACGAAAATTACGAAAAAATAATGTCCGACAAGTTGCCGAGGACGTCGAGTGTCAAATGCGAGACTTTGGAAGCTCGTGGGTCCGTTCGTGAATATCACGAGGGTTCGGTAGTTTCCTGTCGGCAAAGAGGATTTACTTGTCGGTCGTTTCTTCGCTTTTTCGTCCGTGCAACCACGTGCTGCGTTTTGCAAGCCATGTTCGGCCGCGTGTCGTGTAACCTCGAACGATTCTGCGAGCGCCGGTAGTACAAGTCCGGCTTGCCATGGGAGCAGACGAGAAGAAGAGCGTGCTCGGTGGTCGCGTTCTGGCTAGCACGTGCTGCAATTCTCACGGGACGTAGGATAATAGGGCTCGTGCCGTGTGTTTTACTAGTCTGGGTTTTTTGTTACGCTGAGGGGTAGTTGTTTTTTTCTTTGTCGTCTTCACGCTAAAAATGTTACTTTTGCCTTGCCCTGTGTATGCCGTATGAAATAATAAAATGCATGAGAAGAGAAGTAAAATGAAAATGATTTTTGTTTTAGGGAGAATATGAAGAAAAAAATATGTTGAATGATATGTTGGTAGCTGGGATAAAAAGCGAAAGACTAACTCTTCAAGAGGGTTATTTGAAAAAATTAAAATTGTAGAAATTACTACGTAATAAATAGTAAATACTACGTAAATGTCGATTATTCGTGGACGGTCTTCTACGAGTCCACGGTCTTTGCACGTAAATTGAGCAAACGCGAATTTTATAAAAACATTCAAACGGGATTGAATAAAGGTCATTGTATGCAAAAAGGTCGTGCAACAAACAATCATTCGTGCATCCTATTTTTGTAACATCGTATGCACTGCGAAGCAGCTGTACCGGCATACCATCTTTAACGTATATTATTTGTTTTACCGTCTGAATATTGCAGTCGAAATGATTTAAATGACAAAGCAAGATACTTTTTATTCCGAGACGTTATCAATCGCAGAAGGAAAAAATTAATGGAAGAAAAAAAAGCCAACACATTTCCGGTGAGACGAGTCTCTACGCAAATTCCGAGGGTCCTCCTCCTCGTCGCTGTAGTCGTCGTCGTAGTTGTCGTCGTTGTCGCCGTCGGCAACGATCGGCCGGTCGCATCGTTAATTTTCAGCATCCACAAACCCAGCCGGGAATAGCTTCGAGGAGCAATTTAACAAGCGGCAGAGCCACCACAGCCGTCTCGCTGCTGGTTCGCGTTTTTTCCCTTTCTTCTTATTCTCTCTCTCTCTCTTTCTCTCTTTCTCTCGCTCTGTTTCTCCGTCTCTCTGCTTCTCTTCATTTCTTCATTTCGCAGTAACGTGGAAAAATCCAACGGGTTTTCTTTTGTCTACCGGAAATTGATATAAAAACGAATGAAGAGTGGATGATACAGACAGAGGAAACTCCGTGGCAATCCTGGGGCTTCGCGAATATAAATTTTTCCCATCGTCCGTCTGCGTCTTGCCTCCGTCACGGTTTGCGCAAACTGGCGAATTAATACCGTTAATTGCCATCGAGTTTAAAGGATCCAAAGCGACATTGAGGTATATATGGGGCATTCCATGGCATTCCGGGTAGTCGCGTACCCTTGACTCAAAATTTTTGCCCCACGATTTTTTCCATTAATCTACATCGAAAATGAAGAGACACGTGTTTCGGGGTTTGCCGTTTTCAGCGCCCGCTAATGAGATGCAGTAGATTGAAGGTTTCCAATTATTGACGATATTTCGAATTTCAAATCGATATATCTCGACAACCGCCAATAATAATTAAAAAAACCAAGGGAGCTTTTTCTTTTGTCTTTACACGGTCTATGCAATGAAAATAAGTACAATTATGTTGCACTGTTTGAACTGTTATTAATTAACAATTAATCGATTAAACATTGAATATCTCAAAGAAACACCTATTTGATTTTTCTTATTTTTTTTTCCTAAATTCTATGAATAAAAACGAAACGATTGAGACCAGTCTCTATTTGGCTATGGACTTAGTTTAGAAGTTACAGATTTTTTTGTGATAAAAAACACGTTTAATTCGGTTCATTTCTCAGCGATAATTCATATTGCACCGGGAACTATTGGCCGCTCGT